>MKEJ01039085.1:0-15248 GCA_001753735.1 Embelia ribes
TTAGTGGTCTGAGAAAAAGAAAGAGACAAGGGTATTTTGGACATTTCACAGCCCAAAAAGGTCATTTTTGCAAAGATTATTGACCTTGGGTTATTCTTGTAAATACACCAATTATTAGAGTCATTTTGTCAAATTTCCCCTTCTCATCCATTAGATGGTTACATAATAATTTTTTAATATAATTAAAATTATGTGGCAAAACATTGATTGTGGACCATGTCTATTTCATACGAATTTCAAGTATTGGGCCTACACTCTTCTTTTCTCGAAATAGGCCCAAATTGTTAATTCTAACCTTCAAAATATTTTTTTAACCCTTTATTATCCTCCCCTTTTTGTGTGCATCATATATTCACACCCCAAGAAATAAATTTAACGAGATTAAATAACCTAGCCTATTCGCTAGTAATAAAGTTCCTCGTAATAAAAAAGACTTTGAAGAAATTTTCTCCCACAAACTGTTTAGTTATTCCATATTCACCATGTAAGTTGTTTTTTTACCTTTATGTAAGCTGATGTTTTTAACAAATTTATTGTTTTATGACACCGATGTCTTCTGGCCATGTCTTCACTTTTCGGAATTAAAGGCGAAGTGTAACAATATTTTCGAGAATATGACTATATGCGTACATATGCACAATGCCGCAAGAGCTTGTGAATGGCACCTAGTTTTGGTGAAGTGTAACAATACTTCGTACATACATTTGCGTACTTCGTGTCTAAGTACTATTTGCTGAGCTTGTGAATGACACCTAGTTTTGGCGAATTTGAACTTCAAATTCAACTGTACTCGCAAAAAAGATGTTAAGTGGCCTAGTAGAGGAGGACATTATATATACTAGGGTGGCAGAGAATGTAACAAAATTAGAAACGCGCATAATTAACAAAGAAAATACGATTGGGATGGGACCAAAAAGAGAAATCCATCTCGAACCAGTCCGTAGAGATCCCTACATCCCTTGCTATGAGAGGCCCTAATTTTATACTATTAAATCGAATATAAAGAGAGACTCATGTATAAGTTTGTGAAGATAGGAACAACGTGGCTTATATATTTCCAGGACAGATAGAATTGTATTGAACAAGAATGAAAAACCATTACCAAGTCATAAAATGGGACTGAAAATATGAGAAACATATATATATGGTGGAATAAATGCTTGATGGGTTGTGGACAATGATAAGTAGAATAGCGACATTGAAATCTGAACCGTCAATCTATAGTGTGCTGCGACTGCTCGAAAACACAGTCACATATGTGTATCATAACACATGAAGGGAGTATTTTATAGCAAAAGGCATTTTCCATAATTAGGATTTTGAAAATGGAAATGGGTACAGTACCAAAATAGCAAACAGAAAACGCGACCCTAAATAATAGGGAAATAGGAAGCAAGGGTGCTATTAATATTAATCGAATAAAAAAAATATAACTATAGCATGCTATGATGAGAAATATGTGTAATTTCAACCTTCATTATTATTATTATTAGTAGTAGTAGTAGTAGTAGTAGTAGTAGTAGTATAAATTTCACTTGAGTATGTACTTTACAGCTAACAAATCTAGATTAGAGTCGTGGATTTTGGAATCGAGAATAAATGAAAATTAATGTTATAGAAAATTTTAAAAAGAGGGATGCAAATCTTTTCGTTTTGTAGAAACATACGTGATACATGGAAATTACATGGATGCAAAATTAATGTCTATTTCTATCACTTATTTTCGGGATTTAAGGTTTATATGTCTATCACGTATTTATCTTATATGCAAATCTTTTCGTTTCGTTTTGTAGGATGCAAATCTTTTCGTTTACAGTTAACACATCTAGGCTATATTCGTTTTGTAGAATAAGTTTCATCATTGTCATAAGCCTTAAATCCCAAAAAAATAAAATTGGCCATAATGGAACTTAGAAAAAAATATGACGTGCCATTAATATAAATCTTTTCGCAACTAATTACTACGTAAAACAATTTGCTCATCTAATTCTGTAATCACATATTTTTCTATCACTTGCATGCATGATCTTAGAGGATATATATGTCTACAGGAGGCTATCCTAAAACACATGATTTCCTACAGCCACTAGAACGGGCGGGCAAGCCAAGTGCCAAGGAAGAAAGTGTGCTGGAGATCACCACACCAGAGAAACCAACACCACCAGTCACTCCTTCTGGAGAGCACGTCCTTCCCGGAGGGATTGGGACTTACAGCATAAGCCACATTTCTTATTTTAACCAAAGAGTTTCGAAGCCAGAGGGAAGTGTTTTCACAGCGGCTCAGACGAATGTCGCGGATCACAACGAGGAGAATTCAAACTGCAGCTCACAGACAGGAAGCGGTTTCACGCTGTGGGAAGAATCTGCAGTGAAAAAGGGAAAGACAGGGAAGGAGAATCACTCTGGCAGTAAGCAAGGCACTAGAGGTAAAACTTCAGAGCTTGTTTGCTGGATCTTAATTCTTAGTTTATGGACACTAGGAGAAGAACGGACTCATTGTAACCAACATACCCATTTTCCCCCATAAAAAATGTTGAAACTAATGCTATGTTTGGTGCAAGGTCTTTTCATGGGAAAATATAACGGAAAAGAAAATTTATGAACAAAAAGTTCTAGATCTAAGAACAATATTTTCTCTTCTGTCACGTTTTCCCGCGAGAAAACCTTATACCAAATGCAAAATAAGAGTGTGCCCTTTTGGGTACTTATTACATGAATTCCATTTTTTACTAGCTCAGCTTGTGTCATGTTTGGAACACTTCTTTGTGAGCATGAATTGTATAAAATATTCTATCAGTTATACTTTACAAAGAGTCTATTGACTATTGTAAAACCTAGCACTTGCTAGGATTTTTGTACTTTTAATGCTTCTTAACAAGTGTTCTTATGACAACCCGTTTCCCTAATGAGTTCTTTAATGGCGAGGGAACATGTTTTCACGATTCAAGATTTCCGGTTCTCACGTACAATGATCATGACATATAGCATTTCTGGGCATGCTATAGTTACAAGAGGAGCATACAACGATTACACATAACAAATGTGTTGAAGTAATTAGCTGAACCCTTTAACAAGCAATTTAAAACTCTCCTGATAATTTGTTGACACTGGCAGGAGGAAAGATTGGAGGAGGTCAATGGGCGGTATTGGAAAGACCATCGCAGTCATCTTCCAATTTTACCACCAGTACCCCAAACCATCTCACTGCAACAACCTCATTTAGTTCACGATCTTCATCTCAGTCAGTAACTTTTTTTTAATCCTTTTACAGTTTTCCCCCCCTCTTTCAGCGTCTTCTATGGTTTTCACGAAATTAGTCAAAATTTGTTTGTTTTGTTTGTGATCCTATAGGCCACCATCTCAAAAGAACCAATCATTAATGGATATGCTAAAATCTGCTCAGGCTGCTCATGATGAGGACAATGATGATGAGGAAGAGTATGTTTTGAAAAAAGAGGCCTCTCCACCACCGCTTAAAAGTATCTTTTGTTACTCTTTGAGTTCATTGTGCAATATATGTTGTCAAATATTTTTAGTTATGGTTTGAATAATTATATTAATTGAATACTCACGACATCAATAAAGTGAAAGTCCCTCCTACTTGTTACAGGTGAATTGACAGTCAGAGTCGAAAGTGGCGGTGGCAAGAGCACTGATCAGAAACCTAATACCCCAAGATCAAAACACTCTGCAACTGAGCAGCGCAGGAGGAGTAAAATAAACGACAGGCATGTTTTTTGGTCCAAGTTCAAGTTTCAGAAATTATTCCCAAGTAGCTTCACCATCTAACAAATATCATCCATCTTATTTTCTTTTATTTCGTACATCATAAATGGTGTATCTTCTGAACTTAAGAGGACTGAAATCACACAAGATGTTACTATAATCTTCAGAATAACACGGAACGACAATGCCTTTTTACAAGATAGGGTCGCTAGGTTGCATTTACAATGTTACTACAAGATTGCAATTCAATTGTTGATATAATTAATTTCACTTTCTGAGTGCAATTAATGGCAAATGCATCTAGAGCTCTATCTGGTTGGATTTGTTTTAGCAACAATCAAAACCAACTTGAAATAATCTAGCCCTAAATAGAGAAGCATATAGAAATATGATAATTACAAACATAATTTTAAATAATAAACGTGGAATGCGGAATGTATTGGCTGAGCTGGCCCCTCTATGATTCTCTTCGTGAAGGTTTATTTGCTTAACGAGCTGAAAACAGCTATTCGAGCTATTATCATATGGCTTTGTACATTTTATTCTTCCACCGGTATGACCTTTCAGTCTAATATCTATCCTCAAGCCACTGTATATTGTTTCCTAAATTAGAAAGGATTGATGCAGATTTCATATGTTGAGAGACCTCATCCCTCACAGTGACCAAAAAAGAGATAAAGCATCTTTCTTACTAGAGGTATTTCAATACCATCAAGTGCTTTTTTTTTTTTCCCCAATTTGAAATGCCACTTAAGATTATTTTGAAATTGAATCTAAGTTCATGGAGATATGCAGGTGATTGAGTACATTCAATACTTGCAAGAGAAGGTACACAAGTATGAGGGGCCATACCAGGGGTGGAACCAAGAATTACCAAAGTTGATGCCATGGGTAAATCCAATGCTCTGTCCCTTTTCGCATACATTTGTATTTTGTAAGCGCTCATTTTATGTGACAAAGCTCTCAATTGAACTCAACTACCCTTTGACCAAGCACTAGAAGAAGTTCTATTAGAGAAACCTAGATGACTAAACAAGTTTGTGGGCCGATACATCAAAGCGCCTAACTTAATTGAGTTCAAGAAAGCATATTCATGCAAACACATGATAGTTAATAGATGTTGTTGTAGTCACGTCAGCTCGAGGGACTGAGAAGAAATGCTTTGGTACCAAGAATTACCAAGAAATGATTTAATTCAAAAGTCAACTTGAGAAAAAAATTTCATGCAGGAGAACACACCATTGAAAGTGAGAAGGCAATAATCAATCAGCTGAGAACAAAAAACAGGATCTTACATTTGTATATTTTTAGTGACTCGTTATCATTTATGAAGCAGAGAGGCAATAAGCAGGAAGAAGGTTATGCTGATCAATCTCGGAACCAAACTAATGATCATGTTCCCAAAATGACATTTGCGGCAAATTTTGATGAGAATGGAATCAACTTCTCTCCATCTAATCCCATGAATGTGCAGAAAGGTACAGGATATGACATGAAAACCATCACCAATTTGACAGCTGTCGATCACCATTTTGGATTAACAAATCAGGCGCCATCCATGCAAACAAGTATATTCATGCCTGCTGGAAATGCAAGTACAATATCTCCAACTCCAAGTAGGCCTGCACCGGATATGCAAAACACGATATCTCAGCCTCAGTTCCAATTCTGGCAAGGCATGCCATGTACAACTGATTGCGATGCTGCAATTAATAAGCTAAAGGAACAAGATTTGACTATTGAAAGTGGTGTTATTAGCATCTCCACCGTATACTCTCAGGAGTAAGTACTCATATCTCACTTCATTAGTTTTAGAATCCCATTCCCAAGGTCCTTCCTTTGGCACCAAAATTCTGCCTCGAGTTCGTAAGTTTCGGGTCTATCTATTTAGACAAGTGCAACTTTTAGATGGGCTGAGTCTTTATGGAGGAGACCTATCAAAATTGAATGCTTTTGTTTAGATACAATTAGCAAGGCAACACATTTTGATCTTTATAGTATTTACTAGAATCTCGATCGGTTTAGACTTTAGTTGGCAGCTTGTGTAGTACATGACCAAATTATTTTAAGAACTTCCATTCGAGCAGTAATTTCCATGTAGGCTTTTTTCTACCCCCCGGAATTCTGCCATTATTGTCTAGTTATCAGACTATCTTGTTGAATCTCTCACAATTAAACTAATGTTTGAAATAATTTGGTACTGAAACCAGTTGCAACCATGATTGTAGTCTTCAATGAAAGACATTACTCTAGTTGATCTCAAATTTTCAAATTAATTAGCAAACTTCTTGAACAGGTTGTTAAATACTCTCACGCAAGCCCTGCAGAACTCTGGAGTAGATTTGTCACAGGCCAACATATCGGTGCAAATTGATCTTGGGAAACGAGCAAATGGTAGAGTGACTGCCTCTGCCTCTGCAGTCAAGGTCTTGATCTGCCATTTCTGTTGTCATGATGTTCTTACTAACGGCTTTTTTTTTCGTCTTTGGTTTTAGAAGCTCATATTTCGCCAATGTTTACAGTCTAAAACAACTTAGAAACCACTGCAACCTATTGGTATTTGTTAATTTAGAAATGCTTCTAATTGCCTTAATACATTTTGATATAATATTTACTACATTTGGAAAGAAAAGTGGAATCAATCCAATAATAAGCAAATCTGAAATTAAGCTTGAAATCACAAAATGTGTGCCTTTCCAAAATTCTACATGATCTAATTTCCATTCGGTTTTATATAAAGTGAAGTTAATGATTGTAATTTGCTATTGTTAGAATGATGATATTCACTGCATTAATCAAGTAATGGCAAGTTCAAAAGGTGCAAGCAGCGAGGATGAGCCCGATCAAGACCGCAAGCGACTCAGAACAAGCTAAACTGGCCTTTTCACTTTTTCCCTCCTTTACTGGATCTGATTTATTCATTTCTTCTGGTTCTCTTGTTCTTACTGAAATCTCTTTCATAAATTATTGTGGCACATGATCCCACCCAGATGACAGACCAAGCCAATTTGTACATCTAGTTTTTTTTTCCACTGGGAAATTGTTAGGATTGCA
Organism: Embelia ribes; assembly: GCA_001753735.1. Lineage (NCBI taxonomy): Eukaryota > Viridiplantae > Streptophyta > Magnoliopsida > Ericales > Primulaceae > Embelia > Embelia ribes. The sequence goes on from MKEJ01039085.1 coordinate 6,781, forward strand.
CAGATATTCCTAACAATCACACATGTACTATTAATTACTATCCTTTTTATCTGGTTGCCAGTATAGAGGCTCTGATAATGATGCTGAGTAGCCGCTTTTTTACCGATTGATGACTTCAATTAATTTGAAGTTTCCAACACTTTCTCGTATTCAAACATTTCTCCATTTCACCGATCTTGTCCGACCCTTGAGTTCACTGTATTCCTATGAACATAATTTTGCTAGTATTTTATACACTTGTGCTTTGGTTTCTTATGTGTGTTTACCATGGTGTAGCAATATTTGCCAAAGTCTTAACTTGTGCTTGTGTACGAGTTGGGTTTTAATAAGAAGATTAGGAAAAGAAAACAATTGAAACTTTGTTAACTTAATAGTCTATAAAGTAGGTCACAAAGATTCACCAGCTTGATTCACTTGCTCTCCGGTTCATAAAAAAAAAAAATGATTCTTTTATTGTCTCATATAATTTTAATATTTTGTAACACTAAGGGTTATTAATTAGGATGCATAAAATGTCCACTAATTTTTTTGGGAAAAAATTGGTGTGCGGACTGTGAACTAGACCATTTTCTTTTGTTCAAATTATTTTTTAATATATCAAATTATCAGCATAAATCCAATTAATACCCCAATTTAAAAATCAATAGAATTGATACACCATATTACCAAAAATTTATAAAGTTATGTTTTCTGTCCAAATTTTCGTCTGTGGCAGGCGTATTTTTGTATTTTAAAAAAATATTATAACGGATCGTTAACAGATAACATGTATAGGGGCAAATTAGACTTTTCACATTTAATTTTTCTTCCAAATCTATTTCTTTCTCACGCCCCCTCTCTGCGAACCCTAATATCCCTTCTCTGTATCACATTCTCCCCATATACGACTCTCTCGTTCTCTCCCTCTGTCTGTCTCTCTCTTTTTGCATCTCCCTCTATTTCTATATCATTATATGTATATCTCTCTCTCTCTCTGTATATCTCTCTATCTATGCCATGAATGCAAGAATGTGTCACTGCTTAAATCCAACTGTTGAACGCACTTCATGGACCAAATTCAATCCGGAAAGGAGATTTCTCACTTGTGAAGGTGGTGGACCACCTAATGGCTGCAATTATTTTCTTTGGCTCGACTCACCTATGTGTCAACGTTCAAAGGATTTGATACCTGGTCTGCTTTGTAGGATAAATGCAATGGAGTATGAGTTGGAGCAGCAGAAGATGATGATTAGGAAATTAAAAGTCTGCTTGGTCATTTGTGTTTGTTTTATATTTGTTCTTCTAATGATTTGTGGGTCTGATGGAGAAGTTATGTATGAGAATAATTAGTTGTGCTTGTAATGTAGTTTGTAAATGTTTAGCTAATGGTGAGTACTAAATATATTTCAATGTCACTTTGTATTAATGAAATGTTGAATCCTAATTTAGTGTTAATGTTATGATTTGTGGCTTTGTATTACTGAAATGTGAATGGAATGGTAATGAGGCATAGTGTCTTTTGCCAAAGGATAATACAACTGGATTGCCTCATGCCAAAACAACAAAACTTGCAATATCTTATGCCAAAGGACAATACAAATAGAATTGCAGTGCATTAACAATAACAGAACAAACAACACAATGTTGCAACAACACAACAGACACACCACCACCACAGCTATCCAAACTACTAAACTAGCAAAATACACAACACACACACCATAACACACAACACAATTTTGCAACAAGTAGTTAATATTCATAATGTGGCAGCCACACAGCAAAATATAAAATCTTTCCTTGTCAAAGTGGCAACAACCAAGCACCAAAATACAAATTTTTCCCTTGTCAAAATGGCAACAGCCACACAGCAAAATAAGTAGTCGTGTTCACAGAATGTACACAGAATTACAATGCAAAATAAGTAGTCATCTTCATATAATTATACGACAACAACTATCTAAACAGTTACATTTTTGCCCTTGGGGGATTAAAGCTACCCTTATTTTGCATCTTTTCTCTCTTTTTCTTCAAATCAGCCTCCTTGGCTTCTCTCATTGCAGCCAAGGTCATATATAGCTTCCCCTTGTGCAAAATTTGTCCTTTAGGCAATGAAGGTGCAGGAGGTTGCATCTTCTTGCATGAAGTGTAGTAGGTGGTTGAGGAGTATTAGCAGACTGTTGGGTTGGGATTTCAGTCGTATCATCTTCTCTATCATCCAAAGTCAAGTCTATATGTGAGACTTCCTTAGGCCCGTTACTTGGGGCATTCATAATCTTTGAACTCCTTCTTAACTATAAAATCAAACATAACACTTATTTTCATAAGATAATATATGTTTATGATGAACCTGCAGTTGCAATCTCTTACCGTAAGTCTTCATTATAGAGCTCACAAGTGCATCCATTTCTTCTCTCTGGCTCTCTCTCAGGTTCTCTAGCTCCAACAGTGGTTCAAGTTAAGACTCTATATCTGACGCTGTCTCCAACTTAACTAGTTCCCATTTTTCAACATTTTCAGGCCCATCAATCCCATTTTTCAACATTTTCAGGCCCATCAATCAAGTGCCCAGGCATGCCTCTCTTGTTTTGTGTACATTTTCCCTTCATTTTCCTAACTCTCTTCACTTTGGGAATCCCACAAGTTCTTTGATTGTATTCAAACTTGTTGACCCAAGTGTTGATCAAATATATTTTGATTATGAAAATTAAGTCAAAAACAAAGTTTATTTTATGCTCATTAGAAGACTAATATTTGAGCAAGTTTATGTGAAGGTACAAAGTTCATTACAAGCTCAAAACACAATACAACTTGAAGAAAAATAAATCTTGAAGAAGTAAAGGCCTAAACGATATATTCAAGAAAAGTTGTTCGTGTTTAAGGAATGAAATCAAGCTAACAATTAAATAGATTTCTACGATACTCGGATACGTATCCGCCCACGGATGCAAGGCCGTTTGCACATAGACACATAGTCTGTCCACACAGGGAAAGAAGCCAATAACACACGTACAAGTGTCCGCATACAGTCAAGAGGGTGACCGTATACAGACAAGAGGGTGACCGCATACGGTTATGATCAGAAAGGGAAGATTCTTGATCTCATTTCCATGTCTCGACAATTGTTGTCATATTTCAATCCGAGCTCGAACAGTATAAGTAAAGGGCTTCTTCAATACTTCAATTCATCCTTTCAAGCTCTCTCATCTCTCTAAGCTACAAGCAACAAGCTCAAGCAATTTAATTTCATAGTTGTTCATATTTGGCTTGTAAAATCCTATACTGAAAAGTTCTCATCTTCAATATTTTATGAGTATAAGGATTCACTTTAAATTCTATCTTATACTATTAAAGTTGTAAGTGTATACTCACATTTAAGGAGCTGTCTCAAATAGAATGGTCAGTACCAATGAAGCTAATTGGGCTATAACATTTATCTTGGTGATAAAGGAACCTCAAATAATGCTTGAGATAATGGACGTAGGGGATCAACGGATCTTTGTCCGAACCACTATAAAAATATGTTTGCAATCTCTATCCCTTCAACTCTTTTCATGTTAGTTATCTATTTTATTAATATTCTTGTGCAAAGTTATCAAAAGGTTATCTAATTCAAAAAGCTTTTAAAATTATACTTTTACACAATTCACCCCCCTCTTGTATTTGCCTAAGGATCAACAATTATTTTATTTTATTTATTTCGAATCTAATAATTGTGAAAATTAAAGAAACACTATTACATCGTAAGAAAATATTTATTCCTATACAATTATATACAATATATTTTCTAATAAATCAATTAACTAGAAAAAGGATGCAAGTTAAAAGGTATCATGGTATTTTAAGTGTTATTTCTAGTATTTAAATTGACTTTCACTTTATCCCAAAACATTTTAGGGGGTAAATTGCAGCGAACAAATAAATTTTGTTAAAGATGGTTGTTTACACCACTTTTAATTAATTAAGCCTATGTCAAATGATTAATTAATAATTAAAAGTCTAAATAAAGACTTTAATTAATTTAATGATTATTTACGTCACCTTTTAATTAATTATAGTGTATACATGGTTTTTTTAATTAATTAAGCTTAAGTAAAAGGATTAATTAATGTTTAGCAGTCCAAACATGCACTTCAATTAATTTTAAGGTTGCATAAATTAATTAAGCCTAATGCAGGTTTAATAATGGTTATAACATGTTCGAAAATTAAATTGGTAAAGTGGCCCAATTTGAAAAGGGGTACTTGGTAAAAAGCCAAACATAAATTTTCTGATTAAATTAATTTTGCACAAAATTTGGTTCATTATTGAGTGTTTTGAATTTATTTGATACCTATTTCTTAAAATGTTAATAAAAAACAAACGTAAAAGGATTGGTTAATTGGTTTAACGAGTACAAGTAAGATTGGCAAATGGATGATAACGTGATAATAAAAGTGTTAATGTGTAGACAAAGTAGGGAACGTGTCACATTCACATCAAAAGATGCAAAACGAATAAATGAGGATTTTAAACAGTAACTATTGGATCAAATCGTGTTGTTCATAACAAAAAGGAGCAGTCAGGAGTAGTTGCAAAACTAACTCTATAAAAGCCAAGGAATAACATGGAAGAAAGCATCAATCAAACACTCCCCAATACGGATTTTATCTAAAAGTAGATGTAATTTAATCCCAGGAGTAGCAATAAAATAGTTTGAAACTATCTCAACAAACTATTCTACGGTTGTAATCAAATCATTTGAATTGAGTAATAAAAGTTTTTTTTGTTATTCATTTATGTCATGTTTCTTTTACTACTTTGAAATTGCTATACAATATCAAAAACAGCCCAAAATTAAGGAAATGAGTCACATCCATCTTATTTCGAGTTTTCAATAATTCATTCCAGTACTTTTCAAAGCAACTTTCTACAAAAAAGAGAGGTTTTGTGAGTAATAATCGTATAATTTCAAAAATTTGAAGAGTATTCTTAAATTGTAAGAAACCATATCGAGGCAAAGTGTAATTTACCCTTTATTTTATCTTTCCTAAATTTTGGGTGAATGATAAAATAATATTTATTCTCCTTAACATAGAAATTTATTTAAACTATCAACTTTACGATTGGTTTTTTACGGTTCAACACAAATGGCTTTTGCTGGGCCATCATTTTCAATGTATGGACCAATTAAGTTTAGGCATGAGCCCGTTTTGCTCAAAGCCTACTTTTTGAAAACGGAGAACAAAAAAACCTTATGACTTTACTTGTTAGTTTGAAATAGATAAAAAATGAAATAACTTAAAATTTCTATCGCCAATGTGCATGTGTTGTGATTTCATTTGTTTATGGAAACTTGTCATCTATCAAAATCCGACGGTGTAACAAAAATTATCATATAAAATGCATTACTAAAACATTACAAGATTTTTATGTAAATAAAATAGAAGGTAGAAAAATTTATATGAAAAAATGACAGTTTAATTTGTTATTGTTTAACAAAGAGTTAAAACACAAGCCGAATTAAGTAAATTATATGACATTATTGGTCCTATTTATAAATATTAGGGTAAATTACACTTTTCCCCATTGAGGTTTCTGACAATTTCATATTATCTCCTGAGATTCTTGAAATTACACTATCTCCCACGAGGTTTATACATTGATTGTACTTTTCCTCAAATATTTTAGGGGTAAAATGAAATTCAACTTTAAGACAAAAAGTTACCCTTAAAATTACCGAAATGCCCTTTATGTAGCATTTATTATTTATTTATTTTATTAAATTTCTTAAAATTGATTGTATAATTTTATATATAAATAGATTGTATAGTATTTTTCTAATTTTCACAATTATTAAGTTAAAAATTAATAAAATAAGAAAATAATATTATGGGTAAAATGATATTTCAACATGAAATTCAAATTTTAATTATGAAATGGGGCAAAATGTAATTTACCCAAAAATTTTTTAGTAAAAGTGAAGATCCCAATAGAAATAATGGCGGAACTTTGTAAAAGCATTATAAACCTTACACTCAAACTAATAGTACAAGATAGTACTAATTTGTCTCAATTGGTTGGGTTAAGCTATTAGCTTATAGTTGTGTTATCCGCTTTTCGAACAAATATAACCCACTAAAATATTTTACAACTATAAATTTAATTTTTTCACTAACATTACGAAATTGGTAATAGGATATTAACAATTTCATATCTTGGCACTTTAGGCCTAGTTTGGAATGCTGATTTTTTTATAATTCGCTCCTCAAAATTGATTTTCAAAATTAATTTTAAAAATTGATATAATCATAGTATTTGATAGATAAATTCCAAATATTACTTGGATAAATAATATAATATTTAGCAAAGTTGTATATTGAAAAAAGACAAATAAATTTGCATGAGAATGGAAAAATATAATTAAGTTTGTTTTAGTAATTACTGATAGAAAAAACAGAAGGAACTTTTAAAAGTATAGTAAGGATACTAATCCTAAAAGCATGATTAGAAAAGCGCAAGCAGAATATTAAAAGCAATTATCATATGGTTTACTAAATATTTGTGATTATAATTTTTAAAGAAAAAAAAAACAGCCTCTAAAAATCAATCCTAAACTAACCCTTGCTCCGACATTTAGGGTCAATTTAGGATTTGCTTTTCACACATAATTGTGCTTTATTTTCTTGGAACTTGTAGCCATAATTATTTGGTAAATTTTAAGGTGTATTCTTTTATCTTTTTACATACTTATTTTTGTCTTTTTAAATTGAAAAGTATAATTTTTATAAGCATTGCAATACTTGTAAAAATAATTTTTAAAATTTATTTACCAAATATTATAATTATACCTACTTTGAAAATCAAATTTGAAAATAAATTTAAAACGTGAATTATTAAAACTACCAACATTTCTTGACTCGGCATTAATCTATGGCAACGAAGCACTTAGCAATCCCATCTATAAATATATATACATAAAATAGCCTATGTCTTACAGACAGGACACAACCTTCTCCCAAGCTTGCCGCATCCTATTCGTTTATTCTCCACACACACGTTTGTTTCGCTGGAGATTTTAGCTAAAAAGCTAACTTTTTTTTTTTTTCAAATAGGGACACAAAGTTAGCGACATTAAAAACTTCAAATCTTTTTTTGGTATAAATAAAGCCAATAATACATCAAGCTTTTGATTTTGTCAATTATTATTATCTCTTAAAAGTATAAATAAAAAGGTAGTAATAAGCAGCTTAGCACATAGCTACAATTTCTTTAGCACTAAGCAGCTTAGCATTACCCATAAAACGGCACCCACCTTCACAGTTAGGCCATGCCCAATTCCAAGCTGTCATCTATCTGGCATTGAATTGCTTCGTACTAGGACCCCATATATATACACCATATGTTTGGACCCATTAAGACATATATACTCATATGTACCCACATAAAGCAAAAGGATAGCACCAAATGCCCACTTGTAGGCCCTAATGAACGAATTCGGAGCCTACCACACATCCCCGCTTGGTCACCGCAGTTCTCGCTAAATCAACTGCTGATATTATAACACCTACATTTTGGAAGGGCAATTCAAATTTTAAATGTTCAAATTTTGGCCATCGTTTGGTGAATATCAGCGGAATGAATGCGGATCTCCGAAATTTTCACTGATTTTATTAGCACGTTTGGGAATTATCATTTAATACCAGTATATGGCTTCCTAGAAAAAGAAAATTTTGTCATTCCACATAAGATAAATTGCATTGACTCATTATACGAAAATTCTGCATCGATCGCTGTATTTAGAAATTGCCCAACGAAAGGTGCTTGGTAGCTCCCAAATCCCTAAAGAACCATTTGGTAGGTCATTAATTTCTCTTTTTAATTACATATTTATTTTTCCAATAGATGCACAAATTACTGTGAACCAATCTTTGGTCTCTTCCGACAAGAATACAAACACACGTTACACACGGTTGATTAGCAGTTTTGCTAATAATGGCACAGACAAGGATGTTTCATCTGCTGTTCATAATTAATCCATGGGGGATCATGAAAATAATATACATCTACATGTAGATATATTTTCATAGATTCAATCACATTATGCCAGATTAGATCTGGTATTAGTTTTACCAGTCAAATTAGTGGCCTGGATAGATGGGAAAAAGCATCTGATTCTATTTTCTTTTTATAGGGGCAAGAATGATGCATTATTTTTTACTCATAAAAATAGGATTTTGTAATAAAAATTTTATTTATAATTTTATAATTTTATATTTTTATGAATAAAAAATATATCTCGTACTTACACTTTTATAAAAAAAAAGTTAAGATACTCTTCTTCCTGGATGGACAGTCAAAATTAACATTTTGTGTGTACTAATTTGGTGATGGACAATTGCATGTGCCCCCCTTCGGCGCTTTCCACGTGGCCATTTGCGGTACTCCACTTCAAGCTCATGCACAAATATTGTATTGCATTTAGCTTTTATATACCTTATTATTATTAT
>MKEJ01039088.1:0-21712 GCA_001753735.1 Embelia ribes
TTTGCCGATAGTCGCATTTTGACGCGTTGATCGGGCTTTATGCACTCTAAAGTGATTCTAGATCCAGGTGCTTTTGAAGATTTTCGACCTGGGGTATTTTAACCCAAAATTCCAGAGGATACAATCGATTCAAGTGCTTCTGGATCGATCCAAAAAGTCAGCTCGATCGATCCAAGTGTGGTTGGATCGATCTATCGGGGTTTAACTGACTTAAGTGGCATGAACCAAACACTTGGGTTTTTACTTCTTCTTCTATTCCGAAAATCTAGTGAGAAAGTGGGGTGGGGTAGTTTTTTCTTCAATTTTCAACTTTTGATTTCATCTATCATCAGAGCTCGGATTTAGATAAAAAGCGGAGATTATTTACCCTCGCATCGTAGAGATCATTTTGGTGTAAGTCTCGTCTTTCATTTCTCTCGTTCATTTTTCTTGTTTTTCGTGCATAGTTAATTCATTTCATTGCATTCATGTGGTGTTGCGTAGTGTTGTGTTAGTGAGGATTTTGAAAAGAAATTATTTTAAATGCATTAGCATAGTCATTTCAATATTTGGGACGCAAATGTATCAAAAACTCTAAAATGCTTAGATTTTAGCAAAGAGATCATTCAACCTCACCGTGAAAGATGGAAAACTAGATCTGGGGTACTCCATTGATCGCTTCACACTGCGAGTGGCGGGTCAATGAAGATTTTGGTCGCATCACACTACGAGTAGCGAACCTTAGTGATTTATACATGAAGTGATATTAGTCCCAAATAAAAATATTTTAAAGTATTGGCGTTGACGTGTGTTGGTGTGCGTAGCATTTATGTTCATAATTTCATTTATGTCACATGATATTCATTGCTTAGATATGCATCAATTCACAATGCATATAACATAGTCTCTTCATTATCGTGGAATTTATTAACTAACAGTATACTTTCTTTTTCCCATATTTTGGTATATACGTGGCTCTGTAGAGTATCCCTAGATACTCAGAGACTTGTTGTACGTGTTCATTTTGGAGTATGTGTTAGCGCATTTTCTTTATGTACTTCTTTTGTTGTAGCGTATTCTAATGGCATAGACATAGTGTTATTTTGACAAAGGTATAGATAGTTTCTTGCTCCTTTATGAGAGCGAAGAACCTATGTATACATTCATTTCATTTATATTTTTGACAAGCATACAGCTTGTAGCGTTGTATATGGAAACGGACATATTTACTCTATTCTGATGTAAAAATATAAATATATATATATATATATATATATATATTCTAGAATTGACGCTGACAATTCTCCTTTCTTTTTAGCTTTTTTATTTATACATGTTTTTGTTGTGGCTGTAGATTATGTGCGTAAAGTCATCCTGCAGTGGCAGACTAAATACATATGCAAATGACATAAATATTACTTTGCATTTTTCATTTTGTAACCTCTTATATCATATTCATTTTCATTTTTCCCTTCTTTTTTACTAGAACTCACGTCCCCAAGTTTATAGTAATTCGGAACACAACATGACATGTTTAATTGCAACTTAAATGCTCCAAATTTTTTTTACTAAAAGCCAAACACCGTTTTTCTGCTTAGTTTTTAAACTGAGCTTATTTGTTATTTTCGCCCAAATAAGTTTAAAATTTTAAACTAGAAGCATCTAAACTTTTTTTTTTTTTGGTTAGAAATAAGCTTAGTAAATAACTTAAAAGCTACAACCAAACCAACCATGCATCCACATGCATAGCAAGAGCTCTAAAAGTTCATTCATGTGCTCTACTCACTTATCACCCAAATACCAAACAAAAACCATGGATCTACATGAAACTAATGAATCACATATGCACCATTTATAAAACAACAGCTGCTACAATTTTGGTTGAAAACATCCTAAAATATATGCATCACAGTGCAATACATAAGTGAGCATTTTGATTCCACTCTCAGAATATACAAACTGCAAGTAACCTTAGAAGTTGAATTTAGCAATAATATAACTTTCTTGATTTTCAACCTATCAATATCTCAAAATAGAACCAAGATAAATGCTATAAGCCTTAGGCCCTATACACCAAATTATATCTATAAAATAAGTACAAACCATTTTACATACATGGGGAATTTTCCAAAAATAAGTTGCGGGGGGCCAAATTGTTTAGCAGCTTTCCCTTCTCTTCCAAGAAAATTTCGTAACTCTCTTTTATCCGTCGGAACTTCTTCTTCAACTTCTTGATTAGTTTAGCCTGTTTTTCCATTTGAGAGCGGTAGCTCCTTAATGCTGTTTTCTTCTCTTTGATCTGCTTTATTATTTCTATGTTGTAGGGAGAGAGATGTGTCGCACTTCCAGGTGCTATAACAGGAAAATGAATCTGCGATTGCCTGCAAAGAAGAGAAAACGGAAACAGTTAATAACATTTTACCAAAAAAAATCTTGAAAACTTTTACCATACCAAGAAACTGAGCCTAACCATCACAGAATGAATACGAGACCTTACACTGAAACATTCAAAGTTCTAAATGAAAAGTTTTGAATCTACATCTAAACCACCAGTGGCAGCTTCAAGTATTCTCCATGGATGATTACAAATTTACTTCTAGGAAGAATCATACTTCAAAACTTGGCTGACTAAAATGATATTTAAAAGTTTAAGAAAAAGTTATCACGCTGACCTTCTGAGTAAATTGGCAAAACTATTACTACTGAGCACAAGGAACCCGGAAAAACAAAATACAACTGGCTCAATAAACGATGAAGTTGGTTAAAAAATACACTTCCTCCTGAAAAATTCGTGGATTGTGTTCCACCTTCCCTTTTGTCCCAATACTTTACTAGGCAAAATGGAAAAACCTCATGAGCTCACTTTATGATCATCATAAGTGCCAAGATTTGCGTTTACCAAGCCATGTATAGCTTTTGAAAGACAATGTATTGTGGTTAAGAAGTAAATTGGTTAAAATAAAGCTTTGTAGAGATGAAATCACACTACAATTTGTAGGGTGTAAATTACTAACCAATTTCCAAGAGAAAAAACCCCATCTCTCATGATACCACCATCTAGGGAAACTGCAGCATCTTTTATACAAGCCCTTGCCAGATTCATACACGCCCGAGTTTCATAAACTTGAAGCTCACCAAAAAGACGATAAAACAAGGTCTCGCGAAGACCATGGCCTGCTCTGGTCCTTGTTCGCAAATGATCGACATCCAGGTTTATCATGTTGACCGCATACCCTAGATAACCTGACGGAGTAATCCCATTTGGCAAGGTAGGATCTGGCAGTCCAAGCTTCCTCTCAGGATCATTGCTTACGAATCCCGTGTAAGGCCTAATACATAAAATAAATAAAATTAACAAAAGGCAGAATCTCATATCAGTCTTCACAAACATTACCCGAATTTCAAATATGTTAAATTAAGGGCGATTTCTAGCGATAATGCATGAGATGTATCAGAGTTGCTATTAAGAGCTTTTCTAGTACCTTATATCCTCGAGGCTTAATATAAGGTAGCGCCCACTTATGGATACTCCTATGCCTGCTGCTACAGCATGAAGTCCTTTTGCTTCATCCACATTTCCATTTTTGTTATAATGCTCCAAAATTTGATCAGATGAGATAGACATGCATGCCACAGCAAGCATGTGATCCTCACCAAGATATTCGGCTAATATCCTGCATATATAGCATGCCAATGAAAAACTTAAATTCAGTGACTAGATATTTTATAAAGAAAAACTTCGATCAAACACGGGATTGAACAACACAAAACCTGCTAAGAGCATTGTTTTGAACTGATCCTAGGAGCGAAACCACACCAAGGATGTTATCTGTGAAGCATATTTGTGCCTTTTCTGAAATCTCTCCTCTCAAGATTTTGCAAATTAAAGATGCTGCAGTTTCTTTCTTTTCGTCAATTACTTCCAAGATTTGTTCTTTGCCAAAAGCACAATCGTCAGTGGAAACAGGTCCCAAGGAAGCTGTCAATTGCCAAGATTACATAAAAATTATGACTTGGAAATGAGTTTCCTGCGAATACATTTTACATCCATGGTAAAGGATTACATTCTCCTCAAACCTATATTATAACTTTATACATGCGCAGTCCTAGTTGAAAAAGTGAGACTAGTACCTCAATAAAATTTAAGATAGTTGCGTTCACAACACAAATAGTCATGACAACACAGAGGTTACAGATACAAAACAGACTGTGAGTCAGTAATTTGGTACCTCATAATAAGGTACTCCAACTACAAGTCTTTTGGTTCCATGTTACTTAATCTTCAATAGTTGTTTATTTCAATTTCTGGTTCTTTAGCAGGTCTACACAAGAAGTATTAAAAATATAACTCTTCAAGCCCAGCAATCTAATATCATCATCGGGCCAGAGGACAAGGCTAGCTGACCTAGCCAATTTTCAAACCTTAACTGCAGCTTTGACTTTTCGTCCGTGATTAAAGATGGGCTTGTTAAATAGCAGAGACTTACAAGTTTACTTTGAGGAGATTAAAAGAGTAAAATATTGTGAAAACTAAACCTTGTAAGATAGATATGCCATCTTCGAGCGCCAAACAATGATGGTTGAGCTCTTCCTGAGCCTCCTCGCAATCTCCAATAACTCCACCATACTTAATAAGATTACCCTCTAGTTCCTGTTGAAGACATCCCATATAAGGCTTCATTTGTTTCCCCCCAAAAATATTTTGGACGAAATTACTGTTACAGGAAATTTATTAGAGGCAAAAAGCTTTTCTTTCAAAAATTTTATTTTGTGTTTTAATCATTTAAAATTCTATTTATAATTTCTAATGCGGATAAGAATCACTAAATTTCCCTTTAGATTGAATATGGAAAGAGATAATTTTCTTCCACGAGAAAAACTTCCGCTGAAAAGATGAGTTTTTTGCAAGTCTTTCGTTCGGAATTTGGAAAATGTTCCCCTGATCTAGCCAATATTCATGAAACAGGAATTAGCAGACTTGATTTCTCGGAAATTCTAGAAGAGAAATGGATGGCAGTACCTTTATATTTCTTAAATTTGAATTTACTAGTTCTTCTACATATTTGAGTTTTGGTGAGTCCTCGAGGAGCAAGAGACTTCCACCAGAAAATTTACTGCACGAATTTCCATTCTCAAACTTCTGTGTTTCAACAGCAGGTGAATCCTGGATGCGAAGGGTCTCTCCATATGAATGCTGAGTATCAATCTCAGGCTCCAAGTCTGGAGCTTTCAGAACATTCACCTGCACATAGAAATACTTATTTTGTGAATCAATTTGGGGTGTAGCATGTACGATAATAATCTGGCTTTCTCAAGCTAGGTAGATAAAAATGGCACATAAGCAAGAAGAAGTCAAAGAAAAGCTGATTTGCATATGGAGTAAAAAAAATGTGGGCATTTCCGTAAAACTAACTATATGCAATGTTTTTCATTATCTTAATTACAAATAAGATAAAGTCAAAGGCATTATGCACAGTTCAAAACAAATAAAGTTAGGTTCTCAGGTTCTTGCTTTTGTGCTTGTTTTCCAGAAAAGGTGGCTTATGACTTGTGCAACCAAATGATAAGTGTTAAGTCACAACTTACAAGCCAAAATCTGCTATATAACTTCAAGTGACATACTGACTTCAATTGAATCACCTAAAGAAGAATAAATTTTCTGTTTTAATCAAATTCTTGATACCTCAAAAGTCAGAGACAGTTCTGGGAGACGTGAGTGAGCCGCCAAAAAGCAAGCTATCCCTTCATTCCGAGGAACAGATATAGCCCGAACTGTGCAACGCCCATGACGAAAGCTATATCTAACTGAATCATCTGCACCCAACGAGTCTGACTTCAGTTTAAGTGTATGAGATTGGCCACTTTTTTCATCATCATGGAAGGACTCATCTACATCGCCTTCGGAGTTTACAATTTCGAAAACCATGTTTTCTAGTTGAGACCCAGCCATGCAGAACTGCTCAACCTGATTATGGAGAAGATTATCAACCTGATTATGGAGGAGGTTAAGTAAAATACTCTAAGCTCACAAAGCATCTATGAAGATAAAAGCAGAAACTAGCTAACCACAGATGCAATTCTGATCTCTCTTTCCTCAGTCTCAAAATCTTTCTTGAAAGCTACTTCCTCCCCAAGAAAAACAGATAGGGAAACTGTAGGAGCAAAAATTACAAGAATAAGCTCACTACAAGACATTAATATCCAATTACATAGAAGATACACACTAACAACATTTTGGATTCTGAAAAAGTATCACCTGTGGTCCTTAAGTAAAAATAGCATGAAGTTTCGAAAAAGACAACATGAGTGACATATCATTTGACATGAAAAGCTTGAAAAGGTGGTACATGCCCAATTTGTAACAAGAATCTAATATATGAATGACTATTTCTCAATCAGTCCAAAAAATTTGGTGAAAATCATGCTATATTATCAGACAGACAAACAAGTTCAGAGGTGTTTGTTCTGAAACATAGCATCTGCAAAAGGATAACTTCAGAGGTGTGGGAGGAGGGGGGACAGGGTTGTTCTCAAAATTTAAGCGCCATCACCGGCACGTGAAGCTTTTATCTATCATTTTTGGTGATCAATATACTAACATATTGTAAAATATTACATGGTGGATTTAAAATGGACAAGTCAATTTAACAGAGAGTAGGCTTAAAAAGACACCACAACAAAATAAAAAAATCAGGACAAAGCACTGAATGAAGAAACTTACCTTTACTGCCATAACCCCCAGTAACTTTCAAGAGGCCACTGAGGTCAATAACACCATGCCCATCAACCTGCGTAGTGGAAGTAAAAGAAAAGAGAACCAATTCCGACATCATACCAATGAAGTGACATGATCAGTTAAAAACAAAATGGTTCCGCATAAGGGAAAGAGGCTACAATGATAAAACTTAGAAAAATTTTGTTAAAATCATTTTATTTAATTTTTCATAAATTTACTAGCTTGTAGCCTGTGCGTTGCACGGATTGCAAGAAATTATTCATTTTTAGATTATTGGATCTAACTATCAATCATGTTATTTATACTTTTTTTTTGTCATTATCTTCAGTGTTGTATTTGTTTTTGATTGATTTACTATATAGTGGCAATGTAATTTTTCTTTTCCACTCTGTCCATAATAATTTTAAAAATTATCATACATAACTCAAATATCATGAATTTAATGTATAAAATTTACATAAAAATTTTTATATTAATATATTATCAAAAACTTTTCATACTACATAAATTTTTACCCGTAAATTGACATTGACATAATAAAGATATAGTATTTCAACATAAATAATTTTTGATCTTTTTCTCTCTTAACTGTAATATTCATCCTTTTGTTTCAATTGAAAGCTGATTATGGTATATGTTTTATTTGTTTTATATGTTTTATTTATTTTAGTGAAATTTATTATGATAATATTTTCAAATAAATTAATATAATTTTAATAAATATTATTTCTCAAGAAATTTTAGTTTTGTGGAATTGCATTATGACAAGTTTTATTATTCAAAACTCCTAAGTTAATGGGATACGTATATAGTTGAAAGGACAACTTTTAAATAATTCTTCAACATAAATAATTTTTGTATGCTTTTTTAATATTATATAATTTTTTAAATGTAAACTGATATTGACATATATAACTTTTCAACATAAGTATATTTTATTATTTCAAAATAATAAATTTTATCCTTTTACTCCAATTCACAGAGTCGTTTTGGTATTTTTTTTAATTTTTTTTATATGTTTTCAAGAAGATTAGGTTTGTAGGAACTACATTATGATAATATTTTCAAATAACAAATACAATTTTAATCAGCTTAATTGTTCAAGAAGCTTAAATTTGATAAGGTTGTATTATGACAAATTTTAATTTCTAAAAATCCAAAATTAATGGGACATGGATCATTTAATTATGTGGACACTTAACACAAATAGATAAAAAATAGTTCAAAGAACAACTTTTATATACTTTTACAACATCAATAATTTCATCTTTTTTAAATTGTAATTCTTATTCTTTTGTTACAATCTATAGAGTCAGTTTTTGTTTATGTGCAATAACTATATGTTTTATATATATTAAAGATGATTAGGTTTATAAGATTCTATGATGGTAATATTTTCAAATATAATAATATAATTTACTAAATTTTGTTATTCAAGAAGTTCAGGTTTGAATTCTATTAGAATAGGTTTTATAAGTTATTAATTAATGATATTATTTTTGGAAAAAAAAATATGTCATCTTTTATTTTATAATTTTAGTTTTTGTAAATTCATATTATAATAATACTTTTAGGAAAAAAAATAATTTTTATTAGGTTAATTTTGATTTGGTGGAGATCCTATTACGATAATGTTTCCAAAAATATAATAGTAATTATTATAATATTTTCAAGATTCATATGTATGTGTGTGTGTAAAGATAGTGAATATATAATGTTTTGTTTTTCTAGGTTTTGATTACTAAATTTAAGTAAAAACGCGTCAAAAGACTACGTTGCCACTTGCCAAACAATTATGTAACCACATGTTGCGATTAGAGCTAATGTAACAAAAAGTTGAATCATTTCTTTTTCCAATGCACTAGATAAAAATTTGGAATCTGGAACTCACAGCATCAACTTTCTCAAATACTTCTCATAGATTTTTAAAGATTCAACAGATAACAAGTTTATGGAAACAAAGTTCTGAAATACTCACCTTTCGCACAGGTCCTATATGATCCACTAAACAGAATCCATCTGCACTCAGTGAGAATTCCAAGCCCTCTGGGATGTGGTTACCATAACCATCAAACATCTAGAACATATTTCCAGTGTGTTATAAAGTTGTATACAGTTAAACGACTTATTTTACAAATACAAAAGCATGATAACTGAGGACAGATGAGAGAAACAATGTAAAATTGGAAAAGCATGCCAAAATTAGGGGTGAGCATTCGGGTAATTCGGGGAATACCCGACCCGAATTACCCGGGAAAAAAACGAGATACCCAAACCCGAATTACCCGAAATTTTGAAAAACAAAACCAAAACCTGAATTTCGGGTAATTCGAGTCGGGTACCCAAATTTCGGATTCGGGAACCCGAATTTTGCTCTCCCCTAGCCAAAATCCAAGTAATTAATGTCAACTTCTATAGTGTATGCCATTAGGCTTGATCATTAGCTGAAAAGCACTCTCATCTTCACTAGCTAGCACAATGCCACTATCTTGTTTTCTCTTTACACACACTAAAATTTTTTCCGCAAAACAACGAAAACATTTGGGGGACTAATTTTAAAAACTTTTAACAAACATAAACACGACAGAAGATTTATATGCTCTCTTACAACTTTTTGAAGCTATAATATCATCTCCCATGCTATTTACCATGCGTCGCCATGTCAGCATGATAAAGGTAACAATAGATAAAGAATATTCTCCCAAGTGAGAAGTATAAATTGCTAAATACAACTTTACTCAAATATGTATTACAATTCAATTTGGAAATATAGAATGAACATTGAGCTCAACCAGCAACAAATGTATGAAAGGAGTAGCAAGAATAATAGTGATGAATGCCCATGATAAGATTTGCCAAATCACAATGTGAAAATAATAAATGATGAGTAGCTATCTAGCAGGCGGTGTCGGGAATCTACTATGCCAGAAAAATGATAGGTAAATCAATGAGCTAATGCGTATGCTCAGAGGCAAAATCCTAGAGGTGAAACCTAATGTCTTGTAACTTGTCAGCACAGGATACAACTTAGTTCAACTGGGAAATAGCTATAATTTAAGGTCAAACACGAACTTTGAGAGTTCCACACATGCTAGTAGACTTGAATGTGAATTGTTTTCAACTACATTCCATATGTAAATATAAATACATAAGTGATTCTAGCCCAAACAATATACTTTGTAATATTCACTTCATAGTTAAAAGTGCCTGAAAGGAAATAATATTTGGTTTAAACAATCCTATCATTGTTTCCCATGAAAAGAACAAAGAGAAATCAATGAACAGAAGAGGGCGGCAATGATCGAACAATATATTATTCAACAAGACTTCGATATACAACATCACTTTTGCATAAAGAAGTGTGAAATATGGGATTTGAACAGAAGACAGTGTTTACCTCCAATATAAGCTCTTCAATTGTATGTCCAGGGATTAATTTTTTATCCAGATTTTTAGGTTGGACCTCAATATGTAGCAAATCTCCGGGAAAAACTAATTAAGAAAAAAGACAGTCAATTCCTTTCTTAGTTCTTACACGTTTATCTCTTGAGGCTATGCATCAAAATGCTCTACAAACAAGTTCAAAAGTACCTTGGCAGGGAATGGATGCAGCCAACTTTCCATCTTTTGAAGAAATAACCAGGGTGCATTCGTAACTAGGTCGAATACAGTCCAGCTCATTGCTTTCCACTAACGCACCCTACACCACCCGTAAACCTCAAGTGAGTAAAAAAGCATCGGACAAGAGGACAAAAAGAGGAGCAGTTTCAGAAAGGCACTATCAGTTCCACGTTCGATTATGAACCTTACCTTTACAGTCAAACTCAACTTATCAGATGCTAGATCCATTTCGGTTTCATTAATGACAGCCAAAAGCTTTTTACCAGATCTAACCTCAATGGTTAATTCAGGAACAGATGGGAAATGTATGTGATTTTTGTAGGCATCATAGCATGCGATGGAGATTGGTGGAAAACAAGAGCCAACCCTGATCAATAATGAGCAATTAAAGCAAGAACATAGAAAGTATGCAACATAAAAATCTAATCAATGCATGAAAACTAACCAGAAAAATGGAAGTGATGCAATGTTGTGAGCAAAAGATTAGATTTCATCTAATAAGAAAAGAACCTGGGGCTCATACAACTTAGGAAACCATTGTTAACAAGTTAGGTCCCGAAAAAAGTACATCAGCTAGATCCAAGGGCAGAAACCCCTAACAGTTATGCGGACCGTGAAGAGTTGACTTAATCAGTTTAGTCTCAACAACCAAAATGATACAACATTACAATTTCAAAACAACACAATATTGAGATGCAAGGTGTCACTCTTGAGAAGAAAGCTAGGGAATGTAATGAAAAAAGATTTTCTATTAACTCTTACATTCATCATTAATAAGTTATCTAGGTACAGTCATGATATTCGAATTAACAGATTCGACTACGCCATGAAACATACAACAAAAAAGTAATTCATCAAGAACCTGGAGAATTAAATAACTTCACCTTGCAATAAAGGATGGACTTCTTTCATCGGTTAAAAGTTCCCAACTCCTGACCTCAGACAATGCTTTGACGTTTATTTTTCTTTCAAAGCTCCTGTTCGAACCCCTCTAACAAAAAGTGATTCAGTGACAAGAACAAAGATAATGAGAATAAAGATCTTGTCAGTTTTGAAGAGTTTTCAAGTAATTAAAATTCAAAATCCACATTTATATTTCAGCAAAGGACTTACAAGAGATAATGAAAATGTGTAGACACCAGCCTTTTTAAATATATCCGGAAATTTACACCCCAGTGGAAATACATATAAACCATGATATCCTTTCCGAGATGATGGTTTCATGTAACCAGAATATATGTGATCATCTGGAGTGCCCTCGCTACTGCCATTAAATTTGATTTGCAGGCCTATCTCTAAATCATCTCTGACAATGTACTTTTGGTCCAAACTTTTAGAACCGCTTGCAGAATTAAAAGAAGCAGGCCGAATAACTGCAACAATTTCGTTTGGAAGGGTATGACCAGCATAGACTGGACTATTGGAAGGTAATGCCTGAAACAGAGGTTGATGGATTGCAACTATTTAGATAACAGAATATTATAGAGTTTCCACCATTAACATTTATTCTTACTGCATTTTCTTGCCTACTACACAGAAACACGCTGAATAATTGATAATGCAGTTGCTATCAGCTTGTGTCAGTAGTTATGGCTGAAAAATTCTAATCATTAGGCACTGCTGGTACAATCAGAAAAGTGATGATAAATAATGGGTCTTCATGTAATGACGAAAGAATTTCATAGAATTTGCATAACGTTAACAAGAACATTTACCATTGTGCATTTCATACCAAATGCAATTTTGTAGATTATATAGGCAAATAGCACATTGAAAACTTACCCCAATAATCCCCAACTCCTGACAGTCAGTTGCACTCAACATGTCAACTACAGATGGTTGCTTCAGGGATTGCTTCTCTACTTGTTTTTCCCAGTCAGCAGCGTCGATGGCAAGACACTAGAGAGGGATAGATCATAATTCAGTAAATATATCAATAATTCAGTAAATAAACCCATAAGATCATCTGAAGTATAAGGCAGTGTAATACCAAAAGGCTAACCTGATCACGGTCAATAATACTGATCGGCAAGGACAAAGAGTCACCTATATCGATGCTGGCATTTCCATCACTCCAAGTGAGCTTGCAACCCTTCTCTTCTGGGACATCAAGGGGCCTTCCAAAGAGACAGAAAAATAGTAAGCCTACTTTTTAAGACAAATAAAGGGAGTGGTCACTTTCTTTTTTCATTTACTTCCTTTCTAACCTTTATTGTTCCATTCCTGTCCACAAACTTTTACAAAACAAGCTTTTTGCATATGTTAAACATATTTACAAAGGTAGTCAAAAATTTTGTATGAAAACATGTTTGTCTCCATAAAGCAAAAAATTAGAGGAAAATATTAAATGCAAGAACAAAATTTGCTAGTGCATATCAAAAAAATACCAACAGAAGTTATGAAAGTTCACTATTTATTCTTCATTTTCATTTCTTAAAAATTTCACTATTTATTCTTCATTTTCATTTCTTCAAAATAATATAAGATAGTAAATTTTGCAACACTTATGATAAGTTTTTAACAGTAGAGAAATATTCGTAACAGTTAGTAAGTTCTTTACATGTGTGATAAGTATTAAAAGTATCATGTGGTAGTCATGTCCAAATACGAATATTGCTTCCTCAAACTTAGGAAGACCTTGGTTTCACATGGAAATAGAATACAAAATTTAAGGTACCAACATAAAGTGAATTTGAGGAATTGAAATCTGTTTAGGAACAGAAATGAAGATGAAAAAGTTCCTCAAAACATTCTCTTATGTTTCTACTAGCGAAAATCATATAGACTAAATAAGTAATCTAATTTCAACCTTTAGAATCTTTTAAAGTATAATTGACTCCACAAAAATTAAGGGCTCAAAGTCAAATATAGACTATCAAGATAGCATCGAATACAACAAAAGAAAGGAAAGAACTAAATAAAGCATAAGGGAAACATATACAACAAAACTAGGAGACTGATCATATTAGTATATTTAAGAGACAATTACCTGCAGATGAGCCGAGCTTCTCCTACAAAGAAGGAAAGAACTACATTAGACATCATACTTGAAAACTAATTGTTATAATGTAAGAGAAACATTCCAAAACATAAGACAGATATACTCTCATAACCACATACGGCAAGACTAAAATGAACATACATCTCACCACCACCACCACCGCCCAGATTTCAGAAAACAAAAAAGGAAGTAACAAAAGCTTCCCTGGTAATGTTAACTTCCAGTACGCATCCTTACATTTTCCGAAATTTAAAGACACAAAAGACTTCAATGACACAATGAATTGGCAATCTCATGCTAATAATTTGATAGATGAGAGTTGAAATGCTTATATCGAAAGAGAACTCACCTCCAGCATCCCCATGGAATCCTTCGAGAAGGATGTATTCCAAAGTAGCATGCACATTGTTCTTATGAACTCCAGCGCCTGCTCCCCTCAAAAGTTTTAATTTCTGCCCGGATTTCCAGAATGTTCCTTTTCTCGGAATTGCTTTATGAACCCTCAAAACTAAAAGGATGAGAAAAACGTATCATCCACCACCAGGAAATATACAAATAAACAAAACAAAATAATTGGGAGCAACACTCTGAGCAGTAAAAAAAAAACCAAAGAAGAGAAAAGAGGAGGTAACCAAAGCGTTCGAAAATGAATCGCGTAAGCGAACTTAATGAAAATTCGAAGCAGACTTACCATCAGAAGAAATACCAAGTTTCTTCTTATTTGAAGGGTTGAGAACAAGAACAGGTTGATCCTCTCCGCACTCAACTTCTTTATCATACTGATCATGCATCTGAAATATCCATTCCTGATACTGCTTCTCCAGCTGCATAAGTGTGACTTCTTTCCGATCCTTATAAATTGAAACATTCACATCTACAAGTAAACCCATTCAAAATTTTCAAGATCCCACCACAATTCCACAAATTTAATTTATTCACAGAAAAGATGAAAAAGACCATCTGTCGAATTCAAAAGAATAAGAACGCCATCTGTAGAATTCAAAAGGATGAGAAAAAATCACCTTTTTCTTTGTCCAGGGGCTTATCACCAAAGTTCTTCAAAGCAATAGTAAACAAATGGTGATGTGCTAGATCAGTCTAAAAAACAATGAATTTAGTCATCATCAAGAAATTGAAATAACCAAAAATTTACAAAAATGAGAGAGACCATATTGTAAGGGAAAGTTTGAAACTTAATGAGCTAACACATATAGAGTGAAAGACCATATTGTGTGTTGATATGTAAGCTGGTCTACAAATGGACTATTTTCCAATCCCTTTGGTTGTTTACCATTACTTGCTAAATTAACAATCCTTAGCAATAACTAAATATTTAGCAGAAAAATATTGTTTGATAGAGGCATATGAAAGGATATTTGCGCACTAGAAAAGACTATGCATGACAAAATTAAGAAAAGAAATAGATAGAGGAACAATTCTGCTATCTCGTACTTATAATTCCGTATAAGATGTATTGAATAAGAATAAAAGAAATTTTTTTATAAATAGACAATATATGAACTATTTATCTAAGAGCAAGTAAAAATTATTTCAGACGGAAGATTGCTTGCCGATGTCTTAGCATCTACTGTTTGTGAAGTTTAAATTGTATCACCAACATATGCTTTCGAAGAGCTAAATGAGTCACTCCATACATCATCATATTGATATAAAAAAAAAAGAAGACAAGAAAATTATGCACCTTTGATGGTGTTGGATTAAAGCCAGCATCAGTATCTGCATCAGGCAATTGTCGATTGTAGCACATCGTGATGTACAGTAAAAACTTAAATTAAAAGATCACTCAAAATTATTGATGCATGGCGAACGGTTGGTTTGATAAATACAGGAAATCAACTTTACCAATAAAGCATTTAACTCTTGGGCCGCATCTCTTCAATATATGGGCCTTGTCTCCCCGTTGTTGCTTAGGTCTCATGAAAGGTAGCAAGTTCTGAAATTGGCAGATAAATAGCTCATCAGTCGCAAAACATTTACAGACACTCGTGAGTCATGACAGCATGGTACAGAATACGCGCCCAGGCGAAATCTTAGACAAACGTCTTGCCAACAAACATAAAGAAGAAGATAATAAAAAACTGTTGCAACTTGTAAGATCTTAGAACTTTTCCACATTGGCGTTACTTCACTAACTTGTTTTTCTTGATTCTGATAACAGCATATAAATTGCTCTTTCCTGAAACTATTGACAACTATTGATGTTTCCATTCAATTAAATCAACTCTTCTTCTAGTAATATATAACAGATCCTCATATTCACAATCCACTGTAAAAGAAGAAGCCATATGTGTACGCTGTATCATAAAGTCTTTGATATCTCTCTAAATTTTAGAAGTTATAATCCAAGATTTCAGAAGTAATTTTAATTCGAGGTAATTTGCTTCTAAATTCAAGGTAGTTATATCAATTCGAAAAGTCAAAACACAAAAAAAGGAGAAGAAAAAGAAATACAGCAACTGTCAAAAGGTTTTAAAGAAAATTTTCGGTCGTAAAGTTTTCTAATCTAAAAATAAAGGCCAATGAACAGAAGACACCAAAACTTCTGAGTGGTAGGCTTGACACATAAGCAATGTCCGGTGATCATGCAAAAAGGAACCAATAATCTCACCCAGCGAGCATCTGGAAGTAGTCGACCAAGCCGCCTGATAGATACACGACTAAAGGAGTCAAAGCTTTCTGTAATTTTGTATCCTTGTCCTTTCAACTTTTCTAATATCACTTCAATACTTTCCTTACCCTTTTGATACATAAAAAGAGCACAAGTTAAGTGGCCATGTATTGGCATACAAAAACGAATCCACATATGAAAAATACTTAAAGAATAGAGGAGGAGGGAAGATATATATGTACAGTACAATTATACCATAACCATTGGAAAGTAAACAAACTTCAGACGTGCATTAGCCTTTTGACACGCTCTTGCTCCTATAAAATTCAGATAGCAAAAGCAAAAAGTAAAGCTATAGTAAGCAAACAGAAAAATTCCAACGACTAATTTCACAGAAAGGAACCGTGGATTTGAACACAATATATACTACATGCTACAGATACAATCGCCAATATTAATTACCTTGCCCACTTGTTGCTGAAATATCCTGACTGAAGTGAAGTTGCAGAACAAAGTCCGGACCATTGCAAGATTCCAAGTTTGTGATGGCTACCTCTCCACCCGCAATCTCTGCCAAATTTATTCTGTTAACCTGCAAAACAATTCAATGTACCATCAAATTTTCATACAAAATTAAATTTCACAAGGAACTTCAACTCCTGAAATCCACATTTTACATGTATTCAATTAGAAGACAAATCTGCTGATTCAAAATTTTAAAATCCAACTAACATATAGAAAAAATGATTGATATAGGTACAATCACGTCTTACCTCAAACTCAATCGGTGTGATTGTTCTTGTTTTAGAAAGTTCATCACACTGCATGAGAAATAAGAGCAGCAGTAGAAAAGGTGATGAAGTGCATCCAAAACTTACAAGTAGACCACTAAAAGATATTATTTGCATTATGCAACTCTACAGACCAAGATAACATATATATTTTTATCTGCATCACAATCCATAAAACAATGGACCCACACAATTGGTGAAACTTTGAAAGAGATCAGTCAAAAACTCTGCAATAACAATCTTTTGGGAACTAGCAGAAAACACTTGCCTAAGGAGGCATGTGCATCCTGTTAGCATAATTTGCAAGCAAGGACATTAGAGCTGTATCATATAGTTGTACAATGTAAACATGCTTTCCCTATAGTAATGGATTCCATGACAGATTGTTTTGTGAAACAATGAGCAATGGTACAAGCCACTACATGACACTATGCAACAGAACCAAAATATATATATATATATATATACACACACACATATACATGTGCCGAAGGCACTGCACAGAAAGGGAAAAATCTCTGACATCAATGAATAGAGACTTTGTCGGGCAATTCCAGACCCATTCTATGTAATATTCAAAGCCCACCATTAAAACCATCTGTTGTTATAAATGTTAAGAAAAAGAAACTTTATAATCCACTGGCACAACTTCAAGATGATATTCTAGAGCAAAAGAGCAGATATAATAACCAAAATGTTTTTGCTGCAATTCAAACCTGGATATACGGAAAATAGATGTCCTTCAATCTGCTTTGAAGCTGCACTGGATCCATGCCTTTCAATCTAGGCTCAAAAATCTCAACCTATCAAAAAAAATAATAACAATTAAAACTAGTCTCCCCGACGAAAATGTAGATACAAACACATGTATAAAAAGCAAGAAAAAGTTCATGCATTTCTTGGATCAGAAAGGGAAGGAGCTAAAAAAAAAAGCAGGGTATTACCTTGCATGTCATCTGCTTCAATTTCATTAAGTTCATTTATATTTATAAATCTCTCATTAGGTTGTTAATCTAATTTCTATGTTCATTCTTTGGTTTAAACCTCTCTCTACAGGAAAAACCTCTTAATTACAAAAACTTAAACTAAACTCAGATACGCAATCTCTTATCTGAGCGGGGCAGGTCAAGCTACCATAGGTTTTTGCTTCCCATTCAGACCTATGAAAGAAGAGGCTAAGATTTTTTACCATATAACAAGGTTTGCACCAGGACGGTAAATTCATGCCCCAAAGTTTCCGCCCAATTTGACATCATTTAAATAGGTTTATTCAATTGCGTGATTTGAAGCAAATTAAAATGAAGATGATACTGTAGCTGAAACTATCTGAACTTCAAAAACAGGAGACTATGTTTGATCAACTATTTCGATTTTCCAGAGAAGAAAAATGCGGGCAGGTTACCTTGGTGAAAGAGCCATGAGCTGATACACTTTTTTCGTCATCTGTAGGGTCCCTAATGCCACCGTCAGTCTAGGAACAAAAACATGCTTGAGAAAATCAGTCTTCGAAGTTGCCAAAGAAATGATCATTTCAGTACAAGAAATCTGAAAAGGAAGCTTGGATACCCTCCATGTCTTCTCTGAACCAGAATTGCTTAGTAACGCTTCTCTCTGAAGGTGCAAAGTATAGACCTTCTTAGATTCTTTGGTCTTTGAAGAGACCAAAGCACGCCTACAATGAGCAACTAAGATCAGTAACATATATTGCATGATCCTAAATGACTGGAAAGGGAGAAAGAAGGGTCTGAAAAATGCATACCTGCCTAGATGCATGGAAGCTATTGATCCACCGTACCCAAACATCCCAAAGAAAGGCTACAGTCAATAAATTAACACTTAATGGAAAAGTCACAAAATATAGTTACCTTTTAACCTTGAGATTTTAACAGTACTAACTCATTTGGTAATTTTGTGAATCCCAAGGTACAATGAAGAAAGTAATTCACTAACCTATGGGCAAAGATTGCATCTTTGATGATATTATGTTCACTAACAATTTCTTATAGCATTTTAAAATGTTCTGCTAAAAAGGGCTAGGATAGAAAAAAATTGATAATCATAAGATAAGCTTTAATCTCAACCATACGAACAAGGAAAAAGCATGCATAAGAAAGATTTACATACCGTTAGGTATGGAGGTTTACCCCCTATTCCATCCCCTCTAGATGATCTATTCAAGGAAGCTCCCATTTTTCCCCTACAATTGCAACGATATTCAAAATATTTCAGAAGCTAACTATAATAATTCTAATCTTAACAAAATAATAAACATAACAGCATAGTAAGAAAAAGCTCAAATATTTACTCTAATACGATATGCACAACAAAATCATACTAGTTTCCCAACGAAGACCCTTCACTTTTCTTTTTCCGCTCACGCATTAGAAAAACCATAACATCCCAGATCTCACTCATCCCCTTCTTTTCCAATTTTCAAGCCAACTAAAGCAAGGAAATACTGAATGCTAAATGCAAACGCATCCTATCATGAAATGACTAATCAAATACTTATACTATGCATAGTGTACTTCCATATCAGTGACACAAAAAACTACAGTCCATCAAAACACATGAGATCATTTATGTTCTGAAAATGGACACCTCTTTAAACCATTGGGTGATTTAACAGCAGTTTTGATTATTCAATACAATTTTCCTCATTAACTTAATTTGTAAGCCCCAAAAGTGACACAAAGGGGAAAGGGAAAAAGAAAAGAAGCTGAGTCATACCATTTCACTATGGACTTCTCATCGCTACCATCCATCCCAGGGCCAGTATCAAAAATTGAGATTTTTTCCTCACTAAGTTGCACACTGCACCGAAAAGGTAAAGAAAACTATTGTTATGACACAGCCGCAACAATGCCAACCATAGTTGAATCCAGTCCTTAAAATTTGGCAATGCAATAGCATTAAAAAGAAAAGCACACAAAACACGTTATAGGCATTCCTTAATTTTCTTTAAGAGATCTCAATAAAACTTTACTAAATAAATTATTGATTTTGATAATTCAACCTGATCTATCAATGGCAATTGCTAATTACTACACCAATATATAAAAGAAAATAACATGTACCTAACTAGTCTCCTCTCCCCCATGCCATTAGACCATACTGCTTGCAATGAATTATCCTGGTGAACAAGGAAAATTTAAAAAACATTTATAACCTAAATAAATAGGAAAAAAAAAATAAAGGATTACAAAATCCAATGGATGAATGAGTTACCGAACGTACAATTAGGTCAGCAAGGGCAGTCTCAAATGCGTAGTCTGCTGGTAACTCCATCAACAACTCGGTATCCGGGGTCAGATCCCACATATTCTATACAACCCAGATTTTATGGAAACTCATTTATCACTCAGAAAACCAAATATATTAAGAAATTCAAATTAATGTTCACTATTTCCAATTCAACAAATTAAACTACCTCATACGTATCTGCTTCCTTTAAACCATCCTGTTTCACAAATAAATAAAACAACGAATTGAGAAACCATAAATTGAAAAGAGCAAATCTAATTAGATACTTTATTTAAGTTATAAAATCATAAGAACCAGTTTGACAATACTCACATGGAGCCTAAGGATATGATCCTTATTAGGCTTAAACCTCCTAAAATCAATCATCTTGATGATCACGTTGTCATTAACATCAACGAAATATAAGTCCCGGTTATTCCAATGAACCCTCCGCTTCGATTTTTGCTTCAAATGTTCCGTTTGTGTCTCTATCCTGTAGTATTCCTCTTTCACAATTTCAACAAACTCTTTCACAGGCATTTCCGAGAACTCGGGCTCTCTTATCCTCAGCCCCAGACACGAACCATTTGGCAATAAAATTCTGAATTTGTACTTCTTTTCAAAGCAATTACTATCATTTATTTCTATATAATTTCGGGAAGAAGCAGCCCTCTTTCTCGGCCTCTCATTTTCCCCATGATCATTCGACTGCCTCTTCATGGGCATTGCTCCAAACTTGTCAAATTTCATCTATCTCTACATGGCAGATAAGAACTGAGTAGCAAAAACTTTAAGAGAAATCATTGCAAGGAGAAAAAAAATTGCCTTTTTCTTTTTTGGAATATGATTATAAAAACCCAATAGACACACTTTATTTGTGTGGATTTCATGCCTTGACATACCCTAACATCACCTTCATTTATATCTCTTACTTTTAATTTATTTTAAAAAAAAAAAAAAAAACTACGCTAATCACATTTCCAGTTTTTTGCTTCACAAAATCGTTTTGCACAATCAACACCAAAAAAGTATTTATCGTAACAATATACCCATTAAAAAATTCAAACATTAATCTTTTTCCCATAACTCAGACAAACAAGTGTTTGTGTAGAAAAATAATACCGGTCTCTGCAATCATATACAGAAACTGTACAAACACCCAACCGATTACTGGTTAGATCTTTCTCCCCGCTCCTATTTATTTATTTATTTATAAGAAAAATGTCTAACAAACAACATGAAAACAATGATCTTTGTACATGAGCAGAGCATTATCGTTTCATACACCCAAGTTACTTAAAAAAGGTAAAAAATAAATAAATAAATAAATAACCTTCAAGTGTGATGATTGCAGAACGTCATACGTATATATATATATACACACATACACGATGGAAATTAGTGAAAATTCAAAGCCTAGTGGTGACTTACAGTGCAAAAGGTGCTGCATATATTCTGTTACTGAACAGAGAGAGAGAGAGATTAGGGTTTGAGCCAGAGAGAGAGAGAGGGAGAGATTACGAAATTAAGCTGCATAATAGCCCGCTTTTAGTTTATCTCTCTCCTGCTCACCCCCAATTAGATTTCCTAATAAAATCTAATTAACTATCAAACAGGAGAATACGATATATATACTTGATCTCTCTTCTGTTATTATCATTATCATTTTTTAGGGTTTAGGATTGTGATTAGTTAAGAGGTGTGTATATATA
>MKEJ01039096.1:0-17063 GCA_001753735.1 Embelia ribes
CACACACATATATATATATAGATGTATATATATTTCCACCGTGGTCAAAAGATAACCTCCGTCTGATTTTCAAATAAATTAATAAAATTCATTAAATAAGGAGAGAGAAATTTATTTTTCACTAATAGCCTCATTCAATAGGAGAGAATTTATTAAGAATGCCAAAATAGGAGTATTAAATAAGGGCATTTAGTAAAATTAATTTTTATCTTAATTTTTGGTTAAAAAAAAAAAAAAGCTTATTTTTTAGAGGGGGATGAGGTATTATTTTATATTTTTATATGAATACGCATATGATGAAATTAAATATAAGCCACCGATAAGGAAATGTATCATTTATGAGTCTCTCTAGTCTAAATCCCACACACACATGTAAATATGCAAAAATGCTGTAAAATTTTGCCTTCAGAGGGCCCCATTATTTCATGCTCGGTTCCCAATGGTCCTTATTATTCAACCCTATTCGATGCTTACTCGAAAATATAAATGAAACTATTTACAGGAAAAATTAAAAGAAAATAACTATCGTTAGTTTAGCTGTTGAAAGAAAAAACAAAGATATGACATATTCTTAGTTTAGTTGTTGAAGAAAATTCATAGAGTTGTAGTCATTTTCACGGTAGGTAACAAGAAATAAATAGTTGAATAATTTTATTTATTTTTGGATTTTTGGTGTTTGCAGAATAAATAAAATAAAATAAATAAGTATTTAATCCAGCAAAGATTAAATTTTATTTCTCACTGTACTACAACAGTTTTTGTTGGGTTGATAATTGTGAGTTGCTTGTTGAAACATGTTATTTGAGTTTGTGCATAATTTTACTTGTAAATGAAGTGGAAAAAAAAAACTAAGAACAAACTGTAACCTAAACTTTGAAGTTAGAAAAACCTATAAATGAATTGGAAAGACCTAAAATTTAACTATTTTTAAACTTAAATATTTTAACATGAATAATGCTATACATACAATCCTAGCTGCATCGAAAACTTGTACAAATTAGTTTTGTATGGTTAACAATTATCCACATCATCCTATTATATAGGAAGAGAGAGTGTGTATGGCGAGGTGGCTAATTATTAACCATACAAAACTAATTTGTACAAATTTTCGATTCAACTAGTTTGTATGCATATTATTACACAAAAAATTAATATTTTAATAGAGAAATTGTGAATAATAGAATTCCTCATCCGGAAGCACTGCTAAGAAACATATATGGTCCAGATGTCTCATTTGAGAATTTAAATGAGAGAAATTGAGTCTTAGCAAGATTGGGGTGAATGCTCTTGGGAAATGCTCACAACAGTGTACCTATATGGCGATTGCTGTTGTGACCCTCTTGACCTGGGGGATCACTGTTCACCCCAATACTATTTATAAGTTTGGGCATCTGACATGGTTATTCTTTATATCCAGCCTCTGTTATAGAGTTTGTGCTATAAGAATTAAATTTTGGGTATGAAAATAGATATACTGTTGGGAATATGCCCTTACATGTTATATTTTCAAATATTTGCGGTTAGGTTTAGCTCTTTATATCACTGTTACATTTTCTTTATGTATAATCTTATTGAATTACATTCTTGCAGGTTAGAGATTTCATCCGTTCGGCATTGTATGACCCTAATCATGGATATTTCTCTCAAAGATCGGGCTCTGTCGGAGTGCTTGAGACCAGTATTAAGTTCAATCAACTCCAAGGTATTATTTTTTGTTTCACTATTATTGTTGTTATTACTATCATTATTACTTGAAGAATCTATGTACCTTCCTAGAAAAATACCTATTAGGCATTCCCACTAGCATCTCAAAACTCTAAAATGGAGGCTGAGATATGGAGAATGTGCATTCTAGACTCCCTAAACTTAAAAATAGAACTAAGGATGAACAACAGTCGCCTAGTTCAAGGGAAATACTGTAGCCAAGGAGTGAATAGTATTTGGCTACTGCCAAGTGGGAGCTTTCTTTGGATTTAATCCGTAATAGGATAACTAGTCATTTGGGACACTGATGTGATTGCTGTTATAGCAAGGAAGGTAACTCCTTATAAACCACATGATAGATCAATTTGTAACCATATAAGTGATAGCTAGGTAGCATCAAGTGAATATAATAAATGGGTAACGTGTAGAACCCAACATAAATAGACCGCATCATACAACTACCATTTTAAGGACTCATAGACCTTCCTATAAAAGGACCTATTATAGGAAGGTAACTCCTTATAAACCACAGCTAGGCCAATATATAAATGAAGTGGGACAATTAACGAACTCTTAAAATTTCTATTATTATTTTTCCTGTTTGGTGGATGCATTTGGCCTTTGGTTTTAGGAAAATGAACACTTTGATAGCCACTTAATGTGATCTTAGTATCTTCAATGGAGGGCTGTTTTTTCTCTCTGCAATATCGGAATGCTTATTTCTTTGCCATGAAAATATCACTGTTGCAATGATGAGTATGGATGGGCTTTTCTTACCCTAACCTCTCACACGCCTTGTGAGGATTCAGATCTAAAAGTATCTTTTTTATCCTCATTTGGAGAAAAGCTGTTGTGCTTTAATCTACCATCTTGGATTTATTATCTACAGGTCATATTTGTTGACAAGTCACGCTATGTATTTACTTAATGATTTCTAAACTAAATGCTTGGGGTTCGACAATTTTCATTTCTTTTTTCTTATAGTAGTGCAACCTCATGTATGCTTCTTGTGCTTTTATCGGCTATCATCTATAATGCCAATGAAGAATCATGTAGTTGACCCATTTACATGGCCATTGCTTAGCTCAATTTGAGTTATGCAAAGAAAAACTGTTGTTACCATTTTCCCATTTGTTACTTATTCTCCCCCCAGGATGAAAGTAATAGTCATTGATGCATTATGTAATATTTGCATTCAATGAGCCTTTCGTCACCACCCTTTGCTATCCCTAAAGCAAGTGAGAAGTGGTGGCCATTTCTCTTGGACAGTTCACTTTGTTTGGCCTTTTAATGCTTATTGATTACTCTTCTGCTATAACTTGCCAAACAACCCACATACCAAGTATCAATGTTGTCAAGTAATCAGGTAGGAAGGCTTATATGCAACATTTGGATCGTATTTACAAACAGAGTGACACATCGTGGTTTACTCCGGTGGAGCTTTTTAAGGTAATCTACACCTTACTTTGATGGTTGTCCCTCTTGTACTTTTCTTTCTCAGTAGATTGCAGTTGAAGTTGAGAACTTTTTCAAATCTTTTTCAACATATTTATACTGCAAAGGTTCCTTTTCTTTTCTTTTTCTTTTTTTTTTTTGGCAAAAAAATTGAAGGAAATGCTCTATGGGCTTCACAAAACCTAAATTTCGGGCAAGATTTTGTTTCATTCGCCTACCCGTGGTGGCTGATAACGCATTTCACTTACAAATCTCTATCATAAATTATTATTGATGTGAGTAATCTTGCACCATTCTTTTCGTGTGTGTGTAAGCCAACTAAATATGCATGTTTAACATTACAAGTCTTCAATTTTCCTTTCTATTCTAATTTTTGTCTTGTACTTGTTCTATTGGTGTCATTGAATTTTGTAGCCTTGGTATGCACATGGGATTGCAGAAGCTATAATGCGAACTGCTGACCTATCCATTCCATTGAAGGTTAGTTCATCAAATTTATTATTGCCATTTGATGCCCTGGTGCTGGCATATTTAGTGTCAATTTAATTTCTATTTCCCCTCTTCCACTGTTTGTCTATGCCATGTCCAAAAGGCCGTGGTTACGACAAAGTTATTGCTTTTATCCAGTAATCTTTTTTTTTTCTGTTTAATGTCAAAGTTTTCAGTTGTGCCAGATGTTTTATTTGTTGTCCATAATATATGGACTTGTATTTCATTCTCCTTTTGAAGTTTTTTCTCTTTGCTTGGTGATGAGAAAAATGTTAAAGAGTTGCTCAAAGTTCTTTATGAGATATATTCACTAAGCATTGAACTCTCAAATCTTCTCTGAAATTTTTCTTTGCCACGATCGACAACGAGTAAAAAATAATTGTAATTTGCCATATTTGTTTACAAAACAAAAAGTCAATGGTCTTTTCTTTATGTGGTAGATTGACCGAGATTAACTCGCAAATATCCCCTGAGATTGAGCTTCAACATGACATCCATCAACATAAAGTATTTTCATATGACCTCTTGTTGGATTGATCATGGGTATACTCTAGAAAACTAAGAAGGAACACTTCTAATTTGTAGAAACAGAAAGTTAATGTTAACATTCTTGATTCTTTAATTTGATACTTTGTAAAGAATTACTCCATTGTTCATGCAAAACAAGTATTTTCTTTTGGTTTTAGCAATGGTCTTGTAGATTCATACAACTAAATGATTCCATCTGTCAGATGATACAAACTTCCAAATTGTATGTACCAGTTAGTTCTCCTTATTGATCTTTTGAAGAGTGAATGACGAATATCTTGAAAAGTGAAGAGGGTATTTAAAAAGAATTATAAAACCTAGCTTTGTCCTTGTGTCCTCAGATTTGATTTCTAGATTAATGTGACTCTTGGAAAATGGCTGCTTTGTACACTCGTTCCCAGGATCACGTACCACCCTTGATTTTAGTTTTGTCAGACTTCAAATTAACTTCTTGCAACACAAATAGAACGTGTTATATGATTGTTTTATGTTTTCTCCAAGTGACATTGTATTGCTAGAGCTGTATTCCTTCCCTAAATATGGCTTCTTTCTTATGGAACTATTCTTGCAATTAAAGCTTATCGTGTTTCCTCTGCAGTAGTTTATTTTCTTTGATGGGAACTTTTGATTTCTTTGGCTCTAATCTCATTATATGTCACAATACGAACTGATGCTGTCTCTCATATATCTGCATTCAGATCTATGAAATTGGTGGTGGATCAGGAACTTGTGCTAAGGGAATAATGGATTACATAATGCTGAATGCTCCTCCAAGAGTTTACAATAGTATGAGCTACACGTATGCGTTCCACATTCACATTTTAGCTATTATCAATGCTCAATCTTGCACCAAATCAACTCCTTATGCAGAACAGTATGATTAGTGGTTGTCTGTTAGATTAACTGTTTGTTTATTTAGAATGATGCTGGAATTTTTTATGGGAACGTGAAGCTAGAAATTGTAAATACGTTGAGTCTTCAATTACAATTATTTCAATTGAACACTTATGAGATGTCATCTGCTTAAGTATTATACTAGTGAAACGGAGTATGTTTGGTGATAATGCTCTCTCCCCAGACTGTTGAACGCATGCATGTGTTGTTCTGAACAAAGTTATGATATTCATTTCGGATAAGTAAAAATTTAGGTAAGTCAATTGTGATATTCTACCAGTTACATTTTGCGCTGACTGTAAAAAGCTTTTCAACTAGGTCAACAATTATGAAATAGGTAAAGCATTGGTGCTTAAAATTTTGGAGCATATGGGAAACTGCTTTAGCTATGACCCACACCTGGTATATCTTTTATATACAGTTTTGTAAAACCATTGATTCAGGTAGGAGTTTTATGTTTTTACATTTTTTTATTTTTATTTTTAGGAGGTTTTGAACTCTGTTCGTTTAAGTTCTGGGAAAGCATGACTTTGATTCCCAAGATCACCCAAAGTAGGAAAATGGAGGGTAGGTAGATGTGGTCGTTTTCACCTTACCTCTTTTTACGAACCATAAATTTTTGCAGTTGTTGTCTTGTTAATATTTTTTGTAGTTTGAATTATACACTGATGGAGATGTAAATGATCCTTCTCTTTGTTGTAGTTCAGTGGAAATCAGTTCTTCACTGGCCAAGAAGCAATTAGAAACTGTTGGAGAAGTTAAGAGCCATTTATCAAAGTTTAAAGTTGAGTGTCGCGATGCTGCTGATGAAAGTGGATGGGGTAATACTTCTTACTTTTGCTTGCATTTTATTTCTTGATCAAGGAATGGGTTATTAGTTTGTTGTTTGTTGCTCTTTGTAGTGTAGTAAATGTCTTTGGTTAGTTAAGCCAAAATTTGTATGCTTATTAGATTATGAGATCATTCTTTCTTGTTTCTCAAATTTTGCCTCCATTGTTTGTTCTTGTTGCCTTTGTCAATTCATCAACGTAAATTCTCATCAAGAATGAGGTTTGGGATGAGGACTATTATGTTATTTGAATGCAAGGTGTTACAAGATCAAAAGAAAAATAAAGAAAAGAATACGAGGTGTTAACTATTTTGTTGGTTGGATAGAGAAGAAATCTTGGTGGGGCTGCAACTATTTGAAAAAGTTAGGATGAAATTTGGTCATTTAAAAATACTTAGTTGCTTGACACAGGATGAATTGCTGTTAATTTTGGGTACAAATGCCAATGGAAGGTTAGTGAAAGAAAATTTCCAAAAACGGAGGGTGAAACTATGATATATTAGAGTAAAAAATGCGGATTATTGATCCTATCCTTCGCTACTCACGGGGTTCCTTTCTCTTCATTTTCTTTCTTTTTTTTTTAAGTATTGGGGCTTAATCATTATGTTTGTCTAATCACTTTTAACGTTTCAACAGGAGACGTAACACAACAGCCTTGCTGGGTTATAATGCTGGAGGTATAACTTACGGATTCTTCTCTTTTGCCTTGCTTATGAATCCCCCATATGAAAGCATAGTATGCTTGTACCTCATCATGAAGAAGAAAATGAATTCCGTCATTGACTTGGATACATTTTGGGTGGTTTGAGGTGTATGAAAAAACAGAAAATTAGGTACAATTGAACATTAATTGTTATAAATAAATTGAGAGAATTTAAAAAAAGTGAAGAAAATGGAAGGGAAAAGGAAAAAAGAAAAAATTAATAACAAGAGAAGAAGTGACAAATTTTGCTTGCCCATATAGCGTTTGTATTTAGAAGCATGTCCCCTGGCCTAACGTCATAATTAGAATTGTAGGTCTCCGCATGCATATGTTTTGGATGTATTGCATTTCTTTTTATGTAATTCTTATGAAAAACTAAAATTTTCGCTCTTATTTGTTTTCAATAATCCAGATTGTTAAAAATTAGTTCCAAATATAGTGGTTCCTACTAAGAAAGGAGAATGGAAGCTCCCTAGCATAGGGGGACCAAGGAGGGGGGCAGGGAGGGGCCACGACGTCCCTGGACCCCCGAAATTCCTCCGAAATATCTATAGAAAAATTGAAATTTTTTTATTAGGTGGCCTCCCCTGAAACAAATATATGTAACCTCTTATATAGCTTAAGTGGACTTGGTCCCCTTGCCATGAATTCTGGCTCTATCACTGAATGTGAATAAGGATTGCGAATATAATGCAAGCGCACGAGCATTTTCATCCAATTATTTAGTTCCTCATTTTATCGAATTGAAGGCAGTCGAATCTGCTATTGAAACTAGATAACAATTATTGCAACACTACAACCTAAAAAATGGCCTAAGTTAGAATTAGGCTACCATTTGTTCCCCTTTTAATAGGAAAAGTGAGGAAAAGAGAGAGAGCACTTGTTATAGTATCACTACAATTGTTGCACGCTAGTTTTATTTTATTATTTTATTTTTTTATATTTTTTTGGAAAAGGTTATTGGATGTTAATTATTGATTGAACTATTATTGCTCAAGTTGTTGGAACCAATAAATGCTGTTCCTGGCACCGGAACCGTAGCTGCAAAAAAAATATCAGTGGCTTAATTGCTTGTCCCTCAATTTCACAATTTTTGGAGAATTATTTTTATTTCATAATATTTTTAATTTTAAAAAATTAAGAATGTATTTATTATTATTTTATTTATTTTATCTCAACTAAATTGACATCTACTCCACATAACTCAAATATTTTTTAAAGTGTATTTTTGTAAAATATATCTATTCTTGTTGAAAATGAGACTATTAAATAAGTTTTTTAATTCTTTCGCATTAAAAATTTCCTGGGGATGTAATTGACAAATAGTAAGTTCCACATACATACACTCCCTCCATAGATTTATATATATATATATATATATATATACATAAATTACTTTCAATTTCAGGAGGAAAGATAACATTTTACTATAATATTATTTATTAAAACCAGAAAAAGTTAATCACATAGAGAGTGAGAGTAATTAATAGGAGTAAAACTAGAAAAACATAATTAAGGCATCCTTGATTTTCTAAATGATACTTAAAAAGGAATGAAAAAAATTGTTGAGGTATATACTTATATATTTAGGAATAAATGGAGTATTAAAGAACCATATGATGAATCTAGACTACTATTTTAAATAAAAACTAGAAAAACATAATTATTAATACAATGATCTCGAGGCATATAAAGAATCTAGACTACCATATTAAAGAAACATCTGATATAATACTCATTCATTGCGATGATCGCTAGTCTTAGTACCGGTTTCATAAATAAGAAGGAAAAAGAAATTTAGTTGGCTTGATCTATACAATCTATTTAAGATTGGTCAGATTTTCAGTCCCAGATTTTTAGTTCTTCCAAAAAATATACGATTGAAATGATTTTTTTCCCGAAATTCCCATCATTTTATTATTTTACTAATGTTTTGTTCATCGAAAACAAAAGATAAAAAGGAAGTAACATAACACCCTTCACAAAAAAGTACAACAATTACAAGTAATCAATCATACATCTATTGTATGCAAACACAATACGAAAATCCATGTTGCGCCTTTGCTTCCAGACAGGTTGCTTAGATTGATTCACAAAACAATGACTATGTATAATCTCCACATTTTATTTTTTTGTTATACACAAAAAACAATTTGTCCGAGCTCGCAACTCGATCCTTCTACTCAAACTATATAAATAGACAACTTTGTTTTGCCCTTTTCATGATCTCTCAGGGTAATAAAATAACATCAACTTTTTGAAAAATTTGTTTTTGAAAAACGCCACTGCGAAGTGGTGTAGAACTAGGACATAGGCACACGAGACGATGACCGAAAAGAAAAACAATTTTCCCCTTTTTTCCGAACTAGCATCAAGAGTTGGGGACGAAAGTGCCGATGTGGCCAAATCCCATGATGAAGAAGGCTATCGCTTGGACGAATAGGTATATGAAATAATGGTTCTTTCCAAAGGCTATGTCGTAGCAGCCGCAGAAGAAGAGGTAAAAACCGGTGCCAAGCTCTAAAACGTGAATTCTGTGGAAAATCAAAATAAATGAAACGATCAACATCTTTATAAGATCAATCAAAAGAAACCTAAATTACCCGAAGCAAATGAAAAATAACCAATTATGAACGGAGAGAACCACGATTACATATGGAACCAACCTGTATTATTTTACTTGCCTAATTTATTTTAATCTTTATAATTTTTCTTTTCCCTTATATATATTGAAGAGCAATGGGATTAAGATTAGTTGCCATTGTGTTTTGTTACAAGTATAGTGATGGTAGTTCTTGTTGGGGAAATTTGTACCTTTCACCGAGCCTGAATCGTGGCCTTTTAGAGGCTTTTGTAGCTGATTTTACCTTGAGAGCATCACCTAGTTTCTCGGTTACGACCCATTCATTTACTCTCCCTGCCTCTAAAAGACCGATGAAGGTAGCTTTAGTCCTATGTAATGACATCACATTCTCGAAAAGGATCCAGAATACTATCAAGTGGAGAGACCTGAAACATCGGGCGAAAACATTAAAGTTACAGCCCTTAAAACAATCAGAAAAAACTGCTACACAAATGAAAATTCTTCCATGAAAAAATTCTACTACTAAAAATGATGTTTCATCACTGCATTAAACATGTAAGCAAAGATCATTTGTTTGTAAATCAAATTTCTAATCAAAAGAAATTGAAAAACCAATGCGTCTGTGTTGATACCTGAAAGCTTAAGCCAAAGAAAAGAAGAATGAGAACAAAAGCTGAAAATTCTGATAAGATAACAAAATGGTCACTTAAATTCGGATAACATATTGATCACACCAAGGAGAAAAGAATGACGAACCTAGGAGTTCCAACGGCGTTGAGAATGGTGATGATAGAAGGGATATAAACCGCAGCCCACTTAGGAACCACCACTTCGGGTACCAACACAGTGGCGGGAAGCACAACACAGTAGAATACGAAGGTGACGATGTGGGCCACTATCTTCCTAACCGTGAAGAAACTGTATATAACATGCACCTTCTTCCACGTCGTTACCCTCTGAAATGCAAAACATGAGAAATTACTAAAGAATTGGTTCTAATTTTTTGAAATAAAATTCTTAAATTAGGGGAAATAACTAACCTTGTTCGTTATAATCTCCCTGACCATTTTCCTGAAAAGGTTAGCGGGGCCACAAGACCATCGGTGTTGTTGGTAACGATAAGCTTTGAAAGTACTAGGTAATTCATTTTTCACCTGCAATTCCATATTGAACGAATTCAAAAGATGAAATGATCCGAAAGCATACTTTGCTTTTTGCCACGAAAAATGCATAAAAGAAATAATGATTTTAGCGGTGCAATTGTTACAATAGCATTAGCTCCTAGCATTAGCATTAGCTCCTCGCAATAGTGATTTTAGCGGTGCAATTGTTTCCTCGCGATCATTCAATTGGCAAAAATAAAATACAAAAAGAACCTTGAGAGAGCCAAGGTATAAGAATTTCCATCCTTTCAAGCTCGCACGAACTGCCAGATCCATATCCTCGACAGTTGTTCGGTCCTTCCATCCCCCTGCCTCATTCAAAGCCGCAATTCTCCACACACCGGCAGTTCCTATATTTCCGCAATAATATTAAAAAATAATTACGTAAAAAAGTTAAAATCATTGCATGGTAAGTAGTTGCGAGTAAATTTTAAATTCCTTTAGGAAAGAAATGAAATTTTTCTGTAACATAAATTGCTACATTAAACTTCAAGTACAAAAAGGTCATCATAAATTTTTTTAAAAAAAAAAAGTTCGAAAGATCATAAATGGTAATTGCACCTTATTATCTTACAAGGACAATAATTCAAGAGATATGTTAATGCCAAAAAATGTACATTCATGGGTAATACTAGTGCAAGTACATTTTTAGTAGTAATAATAATGGGCATCCAAAAACTTAACCTAGTTAGTAGATAATTAGGTGTCCCTTAATCCCTAGTATTAAGTCTATAATGCAATCAAAATGTGTTATATTCTTTATTATGAAATTGTACAAAATTTATTTAACCAAAAATATTGCAGTAATGCATTGGAATTAAAAGATAATTTAGAATACGAGTCTCACGCAGTTCCCATGGAGGTGCTTTTGGCTTTTTGTTTGGTTTTATTTCGATCCACCAGTATTGATATAAACCCATTATTTAAGTTAGAACTGTTAGATTTGATATAAAATCATTTAACGATAAAAAAAATGTACGAGAGTAGAAAGAGTTGGAGGGTTAAGCACCATTAAAGCCGAAGAAGGCATAAGTTGATGATCCGACTTCTTGCTCAACCGTAAAATGGTAGTCGAGCGACATCTCTTGCATGCGCGTCATCAAGCACTCATCGGAATTAACTGTCAAAAAAATTAAAATAAAATAAAATGATTCAAACTTCTTTGCCAATTATTCCTACGACTTTTTTTTCGAAGAGTACTCCAAAATCACATTATATTTACCACAATACATGATGACAGACCCTAGAAATCAATCCTCCCCCTTTATTTGATACACTGGATATCTATTTTGGTAATTTAATAATACACTTTTATTTAATATATATATATATAAGTACGATTGTCTGTTTTCTCAATTAATAGAAATTAGAAAAAAAAATTAATAAATTTATTATTCTAGCCATATTGATTAAGTTTTATTAATTTATATAAATAAATAAATAAATAATCTATCTATCTATCATTTAAATACATTTTATAGAACGTGCTCATATATATAGAACGTTTTCATAGATTAGAACGAATGAATATTGCATTTTATTTTATTATTCCAAAAAATTCAATTTATTATTCTAAATTATTGTTATTATTTTTGGTACGACACATTTGATAATTGGCACAGGCATACCGCCCCAACGAACATTCACATAAATGCATAGATTTGGGTACTTATATAATATGGTCCACCATTTAATATATAGCACATGCACTTGTTTGAGTTAGAAATAGTAAGCCACTTTGAAAAGACAGATATACCCTCGTACCAATAACTTGCCTTTTCTAAGTTGAGATTTCTCCACATCATCTCTTTTCTTTACTTTTCTTTTTTATTTACTCATAAAAAGTTTTAGGTGTCGGTTAGATTAAAAACAATCTCAAACGTTAATTTTTACTCAAATGATCCGGTAAAACGTTCTCCATTATGTACTAAACGACATCTTCCATAGACATCGTGAAAATTTTACCCGCTCACATGATGATGAAGAATCAAAATTTACTTATACTTTAGATTGTACCATATTTAATATTTTGAAATTTTATAAATTGTATATCTATTAAAATTTTTGGCAAAATTTTTTTGGTTTATACAATAATAATTATATTTTTGAGAAAAGAAGATTTTCTTGCCAGATCTGCACCCCAATTCTAGATGTGTTAAAGAGGCAATACTAGAGCGACAGTGGCAGCATTTATCAGAAATGGGGGGCCATTAAAGTTGTGAGCAAATTTAAAACACGCGCTAGTTACATGTAGAACTGTTGCTCTGGACTAGCTTTTTTTAAAAAGTCTATATATATAAATATATATTTTTTCTTCTTTTTTTGTTAAAAAAAAGAAGAAAGGCTTTATAGTTGGGAATATGAGTGAAATTTAAAATGTGATTAGTGGTAAATTATCTTAAAATATCCCCACTCTTTCAATAATAAGCATCATTAATTAATGGCTTAATAAGATCATCATCATTAAATAAATGAACATATAACTTTACATAGAAACACATGTTTTTAAAAAAACTACTCCGATAGTATTATTTTTTTTTATTACGCTTTTATACCTTGGCAATCATCTTTGAGTGATCAAGCTTGAAAAGTTTGCATTTTTATTTATTGTAGCCATCTTTTACCTTATAAAGGTGAGAAATCTACTTCAATGGTACAGATGATTCAGAAATATCGAAAATAAACTGACCGCTAAATTTTAATAACAGGTAATCTCATAAATAATATCTTTACTATGTATTAATATATGAATTTCTTATATATATAATGAATTAATATATGAATTGATATATGTAAAATTTCTTAGAAATGTGAATAATTAAGTGGGTCTGTTATAAGTGAGATATATCTTTTTATTTGTTATTATTTTATTTTTTTTTTGAAAATTATAAGTAAGATACATCTTTTCGAGTTCATGTGAGCCACCAAGATAATTTCAGTACAAAAGGTCCCTTAAAGTAAAAATTGACAATAACTTGAGCAACACGTGTCACAATCTTGAAGACCAACCACTAACTCATATAATTTGTGCATGATAAGATCACCGACAAAAAATTACTAGTAATAGAGGGGATTGTACATAGCAAAGTAGTGATTAGCAGATAATGAGGCCTCAATGAAAAAAATTAAAAATTGAAGAAATTATATTAAGGGCACAATTAAAAAGTTGTGAGAATTACCAAACTTCCACCGGGCTTGGACGAGGCCGAGTTCAGGGTTGTGGACAAGGAAAGGGATTGTACGCCAGAGGAAGTCTGGTTCGGGTTGAAAGTCCGCATCGAAAATTGCTACGTAATTGCAATGTCTCACGTACTGGTGCTTCATGCCCTCCTTCAAAGCTCCGGCCTTGTACCCGTTTCTATTATCTCTAATTTCGTACTTAATGTTAATCCCCTTGCCAGCCCATCTTTGGCACTCCAATTCCACCAAATCCTAAACATTGATTCGATAAATTAGAATCGCCGCTACTCACAATATTTTTGCTAAAAGTTGTGTAAAATCACCACAATTAATTTTTTTGCTAAAAGTTGTGCAAAATCACAATTGCTACATTTCGCTGCAACTATTACAGTTACTAACATTTGGGTAAAATGATTATATTTTTCTTGACTTTAATTTGTTTAAAAAAAACTAGAAATTTTTTGCACTAATGCGCCCAGTAAAGAACGTTAGAATTCTTAAAATTAAATAATTAGTAAATTGCACCCTCATATGTTACAAAAGCGTTGCACAGTGAATAAAATACTTCTTCAAATTTGGTAATAAAATGTGTACAACAATGATGATAATAGAGACTTATTAATTAACCAATAAAATGTGACATTTTTGGGATATTGAGGAAATTCGATTTTATAATTGGAATATATCTGGCTAGTGTTTCACCTTAATTAGAGGGTCTGTTGAATCATCAAGGACTTGAATTATGATTCTATCAGAAGGCCAAGATAGCCCACATGCTGCTCCGATTGAAAGCTGATACACCTATTTTCATACACAAAACAAAAGTTAGGCATTTCATAAATCAAAATTAGTTTTTG
This sequence comes from Embelia ribes, assembly GCA_001753735.1. Lineage (NCBI taxonomy): Eukaryota > Viridiplantae > Streptophyta > Magnoliopsida > Ericales > Primulaceae > Embelia > Embelia ribes. The sequence goes on from MKEJ01039096.1 coordinate 14,387, forward strand.
TTGTGCGACAATGACCACTTGCAACGAACCTTGTCTGTCTTGTTTTTATAAAAATTGCAAGTTTTTGCGACATAAGAAACAATATAATTAACAATATGACTAATATTGTGAACAATATGACTCTGGTTGAAAGTTAATCAACGATGGTAAGTAAATATATTTAATTACAAAGTAGTTATATATTCTACACAAGATGTATTTGATAAATATCATAAACAAGACTAATATTAAGAAGAAAAAAAATAGCAAACAAGCATTGTTTCTTGTTTCGTGATCCTGAGAAAAATTCTCAGAAATGAACTTTCATATGATTTCGGGAAACAAAAAAATTTCATTGACAGGTTCCGGAAAAAGACTTTCCCAACTGCATCTGCATTAGAGTTTTCTGGCAACTATAGTCCGATATTACTTCAAAGTTTTGCTTCACACAAACCGCAAAATTTTCAATAAATTTATGATGATTTATAGTTTTCTACCAAAATCTTTGTCCTTTGCAAGTATTTCAACTTTACACTAATGTTAAATCGACATGTTTAACATTACCTCTTTTTCGTTGTACATTGGGATTTGAACAAGAACCATCGGGTAAGCGGAGTTACCCAACTCGAGATCATCCTTCATCGGCTCCCACTTATACCTCTTCTCAGGTCTCCGACCAAAAAACTTCACCAGTGTTATAACAACTGCCATATAAACCCTCTCAATAAAGAGCATTAGTGACATTATTAAGCACAAATAAACCGCGAGCTGCAGAAGAGGAACGATCAATGGGGCTTTGATCTGGTCCCAAATTAGCATAACTTGTTCCGTTACATCGCCCGGGATTAGCGAATTCGATAAATTTTGGTCCATTTTAGGAAATTCTGGTTCTCAAAAACAGGGGAAAACAGAGGAAAACAGAGATATCTTTGTTTATTATAAGCACGCTTTTGCAAAAAGAGAAAAAGAATATTTTTTTTCCTCTTATTTGTGGGAATTTGCTTCTGATTGAAGCAAGATAATGGTGAAACAGAAAAGCCCAGTTGGGATCTCGAGCTACAAACCCAAAAATTTAGAGGTTTTTATTTAAAACTATGAAAAAGGAGTTCCATTTTGTTGAGCTCTCTGTTTCTGAAATTTGACAAAGCAGAGGCCCCCAAGTGTAGCAATGTAGGAGGGAGAGACAGAGAGAGAGAGAGAGAGAGCAGAGAATATTAATGAAGGGGCACAGAGAGAGAGAGAAGACAGAGGGTGTCTTAAATAAGCAAGGTTTTAGGTTGGGGTTTGAATTTTTGCAATTTCGATTTTTTGTTTCAAGTTTTACAAAATAGTGAATTTAATTTCCAAAATGTAGAAGCCAAAATACAGCTTAGTTTACACTTTACCTTGTAAACCAACGGTCATTAGCATTAACGTTTGCATTTGTACTAAAAGTAAATACACTATTTCAATTAGAATTCAATATTTTGATGAATTTGAATTCAACAAAGTGTACCGTTTGCATTAATAAAGACAAAGATTGGAAATTCGTAATCCTTAATCATTTATTAATACATTTTCCCCAAATTATGTTCAGATTAAACATATACTTGTAAGAGTTAGATTTTATACATAACATGAGATTTTTTTGCATACTATGATACATGCGTTAACACGTAGGAAAAAAGTTATTTTTTATTATAATATTTTTTTTTACATATCAATACTCTCTCCTATGTGTCAGCATACGTATAATGGTATATAAATTTTTTTTTACATATAAATACATATAAGATCACACTCCTACTTGTATTGAAAATAAATAAGGTATTTATACTCCTTTTGACCCTATGTTGATTTGTAATTTGTACAGTACCATTTAATGTGCAATTTATCAATAAATACAACTTTTAAGTTATAACAAAAAATGTACTTATGAAAACAAGTAATAAATTTATTTCTTTAACTAAATTAATTATAATTTTTTACAAGTATGTATAAAATTTCATCCCTACTTGTATTGAAAATAAATAATATATTTATACCCCCTTTGACCCTACGCTGATTTGTTATTTTTGCAGTCTCATTTGATGTGCAGTTTAACAATAAATGCAACTTTTCTGTTATAAACAAAAAATTGTAATTATGAAAACTATTAATAAATTTATTGCTTTAACTAAATTAATTAATTTTTTTCACAAATACATATAAAATCTCACTTCTACATGTACTGAAAATAAATAATGTATTTATACTCCCTTTGACCCTGTGCTGATTTCTTATTTTTACAGTCTCATTTAATGTGCAGTTTATCAATGAATACAACTTTTCTGTTTTAAACAAGAAATTGCAATTATGAAAACCATTAATAAATTTATTGCTTTAACTAAATTAATTAATTTTTTTTTCTTACAAATATGTATAAATTTTCACTCATACTTGTACTGCCAATAAATAATGTATTTATACTCCTTTGGCTCTACGACAGTGTCATTTAACGTGCAATTTATCAACAAATGCAACTTTTCTGTTGTAAATAAAAAGTTGTAATTATGAAAACCATCAATAAATTTATTGCTTTAACTAAATTAATTACATTTTCTTAATTCAAAACCATCACTGGGAAAGAGAGGTATGGAAGGGCCAAGGCACCCTTGATCCTTTAAATTCTACGAAATATCAGCAAAGAATTCTTCTATAGGTTGTTACTATAAAAAAA
>MKEJ01039098.1:0-12021 GCA_001753735.1 Embelia ribes
AATATCTGATAGAAATCAGTTCAATTGGAACATTCAGAAATCACAATCGAATCAAAACACAGCAATTCAGGCTCAAACCAACACTTTATTGATGTTTAATTTAAATCGTTATACTACTTCATTAAGTATAAAATTGCTGTACAGTATTTCTACAGTATGCTATAGTGTTGGCGAAAAATTTTGGGGCCTTATAATTTAAGTTATAAATTATAAACTATTAGTATTAAACACACGCATGAAATAAAAAGTGAAATAAACGCGGTTTCAGTTTTCGGGAGAGATGTTCGTAACGTTTTGAATGTTACATTGGTTTATAATATTTTTTGGAGTTAATAGACAATATTTGAGGAATGTGGATATTGGTCTTACATTTTCCGAGTTTCGTATAATTAATTATGAATTTTTGAGTATTTTTATAAAATAAATTATTTTGGGGAATTTAAAGGAATTATTTTTAATTTCTAAAATTCTACATTTTTCCAGAGATGATTTAACAACTAAATACAATAATTTGGGTTGCATGTGGAATTGTTCTCTATTTGTGAGTTGTGTTGTTTATAGATTTTAATGAATTTAATTAATATTTTTTTGGTTTAAGTTTTGAGATAAAATTTGCGGAAATTCCTGAGGACATGCAAATCTATTTTGAGAAATACATTTAATATGATATTTTTGATAATTTTTCTAAGAAATAAAGTATTTTTGGGTTAGAAAATAACGTGAAAATGTATTTAAAAAAATATATAATTCTGGAAAATTATTATTTTGGATTGGAAATCAATTTTAAAAGGATGCATGTGTAAATAAATAATTTTACATATCTATGGAAATTTTGAGTAATTAATAATTATATTTTTTATAATAAAATTGTGGTTTTTGCAAGTTTAAAATTAATGATACTATCTGGAAAATTAATATTTACAAGGTTAATGGATTTTTATACATTTTCATGAATTTTAGAGTATTTATTAATTTTTTTTTGTGCTATTTTTAAAATATTGTATGAAGTTGTTATTTTTGAGGGAAAATGAGTTATTTTAAGAAATATTTTTCAAAAATGTGGCTTTGATTTTTCAAGATTATTTGGGTGAAAATTGTATTTTTGAGTAGTTATGCTATTTTAAAAATTAAATATGAATTATAGAAAATTTAATATTTTAAATGAAAGGGAAAATTACATTTTAGTATACCAAATTGTTAACAAATATCCAATTGAGATACTAAATTAAAAATCAATCAAATTTATACACCATATTTCCAAAATTTTAGACAGTTATGCTTTACGTCCAAATTTCCGTCGTTGGCAGTGGCATATTTGAGTTTTAAAAAAATATTATAACGGGTCGTTAACAGATAACATGTATAGGGGCAAATTAGACTTTTCACATTTAATTTTTCTCCAAATATTTTTCTTCCTCTCGTGCTCGCTACGAACCCTAATACCCCCTCCTATGTATCACATTCTCCCCATATACGACTATCACGTTATCTTCCTCTGTCTCGTTCACACATACTCTCTCTCTCTCTCTCTTTTGCATATCTCTGTGTATCGATATCCCTCTTTGTATCTATACCTCTCCCTCTATATATCTTTCTATCTATACCATAAATGTAAGAATGTGTTACTGCTTGAATCCTGCTATTGAACGCACTTCATGAACCAACTTGAATCCAGGAAGGAGATTTCTCACTTGTGAAGGTGGTGGACCACCTAATGGCTGCAATTATTTTCTTTGGCTCGACTCACCTATGTGTCAACGTTCAAAGGATTTGATACCTGGTCTGCTTTGTAGGATAAATGCAATGGAGTATGAGTTGGAGCAGCAGAAGATGATGATTAGGAAATTAAAAGTCCGCTTGGTCATATGTGTTTATTTTATATTTGTTCTTCTAATGATTTGTGGGTCTGATGGAGAAGTTATGTATGAGAATAATTAGTTGTGCTTGTAATGTAGTTTATAAGTGTTTAGCTAATGGTGAGTACTGAATGTATTTCAATGTCACTTTGTATTAATGAAATATTGAATCCTAATTTAGTGTTAATGTTATAATTTGTGGCTTTGTATTATTGAAATGTTAATGGAATGGTAATAAGGTATAGCTCTTCTGCCAAAGGATAATACAACTAGATTGCCTCATGCCAAAACAACAAAACTTGCAATATCTTATGCCAAAGGACAATACAAATAGAATTGTAGTGCATTGACAATAACAGAATAAAAACACAATCTTGCAACAACACAATGGACACATCACAACTATCCACACATACCACAGCTATCCAAACTACTAAGCTAGCAAAATACACAACACACACACCATAACACACAACACAATGTTGTAACAAATAGTTAATATTAATAATGTGGTAGCCATATAGCAAAATCCAAAGTCTTCCCTTATCAAAGTGGCAACAGCTAAGCACCAAAATACAAAATTTTCCCTTGCCAAAGTGGCAACAGAGACACAACAAAATAAGTAGTCGTGTTCACAGAATGTACACAGAATTACAATGCAAAATAAGTAATCATCTTCATATAATTATACTGCAACAACTACCTAAACAGCTAAACAACTACACTTTTGCCCTTAGGGGATTAAAGCTACCTTTATTTTGCATTTTTTCTCTCTTTTTCTTCAAATCAGCCTCCTTGGCTTCTCTCATTGCAGCTAAGGTTATGTATAGCTTCCCCTTGTGAAAACTTTGTCCCTTAGGAAATGGAGGTGCAAAAGGTTGCATGCTTCTTGCATGAAGTGTAGTAGGTGGTTGATGAGTATTAGCAGACTGTTGGGTAGTGATTTCAGTCGTATCATCTTCTGTATCATCCAAAGTCAAGTCTATATGTGAGACTTCCTTAGGCCCTTTACTTGGTGCATTCATAATCCTAGAACTCCTTCTTAGCTACAAAATCAAATATAACACTTGTTATCATAGTATAATATATATTTATGATAAACTAGCTTATTAATAAAGGTTTCTGAGTAAATTCCTGTTGCCTTTCCACACCACTTTGTGCATTGTTTTTACTTTGCAAATAAACAAATGNNAAAAAAAAAAGAAAGAAAATACAAGTTCTAATAACCAGTTTTCCCACAACCTATGAAGAATTTTGGCCTTCTAATCCCTACACTTCATCAGTGGTTACAATCTTTGACTATAAGTCTTCATGATAGAACTCACAAGTGCCTCCATTTCCTCTTTTAGGCCCTCTTTCAAGTTCTCTTCTATTTCCTCTCTCAGGTTCTCTCTCAGGCTTTCTCTTTGGCTCCAATAGTGGTTCAAGTTGTGACTCCATATCTGACTCTGTCTCTAACTTAACTGACTCTCATTCTTTAATATTTTCAGACTCATCAATTAAGTGTCCAGGCTTGTCTCTCTTGTTTTGTGTACATTTTTCCTTCATTTTCCTAACTCTCTTAACTTTGATAATCCTATAAGTTCTTTGATTGTGCTCAAACTGACCACACTTCTTGCAACTTTTTTAGTACCCTTTCTATTGGCCCTCTGCAAGTCCTTCTCCTGTTGTTCTTGCCTCTCATCAGGCTTTCTTCTCCTGGATTTTTTTGGCCTATCAGACTGTACAGACACAGTTGGAGGGATCGCCTTAGGCTTGTTGGTTCTCAGCCACAACTCTTTACCTTGACAAAGCATTAGCACATTGGAGTAGGTTTTCAAATAGGCATCCTTACTGTAACATTTGTGAATATAAATTCTCAGTGACTAAGTTCAAGTAATTCATAGATGTCACAGCATGTACACATGGTATTCCACACAGTTACCACTTCCCATACCCACATGTTTTCAACTGAAAATCAACTACAACTCTAGAACCACTTATACCCCTAGCCTCAAAATGTTGGTCACCATTCCATTTTGGAATCCAGTCATGCGATTTCACTTTAATGTGTTCTAATATTTTTTGAATCTTAGGGCACAATAGATATTGTTACTTTAACATTGTTGTCTTCTTCATAGTAACCATTTCCGTGAGGTGCTACCTAATCATCTCAAGCATGTTTTTAATAGGCTTACCTCTAGTTTCAATAATCACTGAATTAAAGCTCTCTCAAAGGTTGTTCAATAAAATATTATAATTAGGTAAAGTTCTAAACTGTAACCTACTCCAATGCTCACCTGGTTTATCTTTGAACCACTTATTGCCTCTTTATCAACTCTCTTAATCCTTTCTAGTGCATCATTGAAGTATGAAATGATGGTGGCCTTAGCAGTTTCCCACAGCAGATCCTTCAGTATCAAACCCCTATATTTTTTTTTGAAATTATTGTATAGATGCCTCACACAAAACTTGTGCTCAACGCATGGTAGCACATCATCCATTACTTTAATGAGCCCTTATCAAATAGAGAGCAATAAAGGCTTTAAGCAAAAGCAAAAAAATAAAAAGAATAGAATTAACAATATTTGTGAAAGAAGTAACAACATTGCCTTTTACTTGTCAGATATGAAAGTGTACTCAGGTGTCACAATTCTAATGTCCTACCCAATCAACTTCAAAAACCACCTCCAAGTCTTGTAGTTCTCTTAGCCTACAACCCCATATGCAAATGGGTACATGCAGTTGTAGGAATCAATTGCAACTGTTGTGAAAAAATACTCCCTTACTTGGCCCTGTCAAATGACAGCCATCTACATCAACTATAGGCCCACAATATTATTAAAAACCCTGCTTCAAGGCCCCCCTATATATATATAAATATTTGAAAATGGATTCTCCATTTGATCCAACTTTTTCTCTCACTTTCATCACAATTGTCGTCACTGGATTTGACCTCTTAACTTCTTCAATATAGTCTCAAAGTTGTGCAAACTGCTCATTTGATGAACCCATAATCATCTCTCTAATAATTTTCATTGTTTTAAAAGCCTTGTTCATTGTGACCTTGTAATTAAGTGCTTCTTAAACTTTTATTTTAAATTCCTTAACTTCCCATTTAGGATTAACCCTAATCATGTTCAAGAATATCTTTGCAATTACCCTTAATTTGCAACGTTTGTTTATATTTTTTCTACTGCATGCACGTTTGTCAAGCAATGAGCTAATATGAAAAGTTTCCTCACCCCTCAACCTAGTAGCAAAATACTTCCATGCACAATCCTAAACACAAACTAAGATACATTATCCCTAAAATTTCTCTTGAACTCCACATTTTTCCCCTTTTGAAGAATATATGCTGTAACAACTACTTTAAAGTCAGCAACATATGTAAATCTCATTACAACTTTAAACTGCACATTAAAAATGTCAACTCTAGAGAAAACTTTTACTCTACCCTTACCTTCATCATCATCAATAGTCAAGTTATTCAAGTCAGTTTCAGAATCTGCACACCCCTCATTCATGATATCAGCTTTATTACTAATGGGTGTTTGATATTGATTAGGTTATGCACCCATAGTTTCGTGTATAATAGTATCCACAAGACCAACCCTAAGATCATCATCTACACTAAGGTCTTCACCACTTCCACTAAATTTTTCTAACTTCTCTTTTTCTTCAGTGTCTACCATATAATCACTATCCATACTATCATCAATACCCTTACCATTATCATAAGGTAACACAAAAGTCTCAATATAAACCTTTTACAGCCATATCTGTATCAACATTTTCCCCAGATCTATGGCATTCTTATCATCTTTAATTTCATTCAATCCTGACCTAAAATCACTTTTAGGCCTTTTAAAATAAAACTTCTTTACATGGGAAGCTTGAACTTTTACCTTACTATAAATTAACATCAATTCCATATAACTCATAATACTTGGATTGCAAAAGTCAATAAATGTTACATCTCCATTCACATATTGTACCTTATCATCTCATCTAAATAACCCCCCGTAATGCAACTGACTGGTAAACAGAGAAGAAGGTTATCCTACAAATCAATGTAATACAAACAAAATCAATGTAATACAAGAAAAATACTGTAATAATAATTAATTTAAACAAATTCATGCATAAAATACCCAATTGGACACATAGAATCCTAATTTTACAGAAATCCCAAAATTTTAAAAAATATATAATTTACAAGCAAAAATATATGAGTTGAAATAAATGTAATAAGGGATGAAACTTACTGTATGAAGGTGCTATCAACCCATCCCTCAGTGGTTCTTTATGGATAGTGTAGCCAGCCATAATCAACGTTATGTATCTCTGATCTCCTTTCTTGCTCTTTCTCTCTCTATTTTATGCCCAGAAAATGACAATTGAATTATAAAAATTTGAATGAGAAGATTATAAAAATAAAATAAAAATTTGAATGAGGAATGACTAAAACAACTCCTGCCATGTGGCTTATCATTTGACTTAGTGGAAACTATTACGGAAAGCATAACTTTCTAAATTTTTGGTAATATATTGTATCAATTCGATTGATTTTTAATTTGGAGTATCAATTGGATTTTTGTTGATAATTTGGTTTACTAAAATGTAATTTTCCAGCTAAAAATTGATAGTTTTTAAGTCAAGTCAGGTCAATTTTTTGGATTTGCCTATTGTACCCTCCTTCTCATTGTACTGACTAAATTAGATTATCATATCTTCCGTTTTTTCCAGGAGCATTCGCATTAGTTTAGTTAATTTTATTAATTAAAATAACTTAAAAATATTATTTTTTCTATTTTATCTGTTCACTTTTCAGCTATCACATGCATCGAATATTTTTACCAAATAGCTATAATTTAAATTATATTTTTGATTTTTTACTTAATATTTTTATTAATATCGAAATATTTAAAATAAATATTGATAAACAAAAATTATCTTTTTGATAAACAAATGTTATTTTTTGATAATTTTATATCTCAATATAGATTTCTTATTAAAATATATTTTATAAGCTTTATAGCATATAAAAAAATCTTAGATAAATTTTAAATTACAAATCTTTAAAAATAACAAAGGGAAGAGAAGAAAAAGAAAATAATGGGAAGAGATAGAAGAAAGTGAGAGCCAAAGGAATGAGAAGAGAGAGAAATTATTTTAGTCATGCTGTAGTGAATCGGTATTTTTATCTAAATATTGTAGTAATTATTAAAGTGGCTAAGTTTTTACCTAATTTAGTGTATGCATTTATTTTGCACTTTTTGTAATTTTGTAAGCTAAAACAGTTAAAAATGGTATTTAGCTAGTCTGTTGCGAATGCTCTAACCATTTTGTAAAAAGTAATAATACCACAAAATATTTCATATATTTTTCTTCTCAGCTTGTTTTTCATTTTATTTCTTTGTGACAAAAGTCATCATATACAAAATGATAAAATAATTATTTTTAACTTGCATATATTTTTTTAAGAGATAATAATGTATCTTTAAATATTTATATTGATAATTATTATAAAAATAAAATTTAAGCAATTTAAAATAAAATATCAAAAGTTAAGAATTATAATTTACAATTACTCACATATCTACCAAGCTTAACAAAATATTTAAATATCATATTAATTATCAAGAATACAAAATAGTATCACGAGTTCACGGAGATAATTGGAAATTTCTATATGATGCATACTTAAAATCTTGATAAATAATTACTATAACACTTCTACATATTTTAAAAATTATTTGAAATAATTTTTTTTAATTTCTGTTCTTATGTTAGTATACATATTTTGTTAGATAATAAATTTATGAATCACATGTAAAATAGATGTGCTGTTTTACATGTGCTTGTGCTAGTTAGTTATAAAAGGTGTAAAAATATATATAATTCATGACACACTCACCCATTTTCATATTTACTAGACAATTACCTCCCTACTAGTCTCGCATATCTCTCTCCTCTTCATTTCTTACCAATTCTTTCTCTCTTTAATGTGTTTCTATAATTTATATCGTGATAATGGCGATAATCATTTGCAGATATATATGTAAATCGCTCTTTTAATACCGTTTCCAATATATTATCCTATTTGCGTATATTTCACTAATATATGTGTTCAATTTACTTAATTTTTTTATTTTTTAAAATCGTGTTAATTGGTTTTTCTTCCCGTTAGTAAGAATATTTGATATTGTTGAAAAGAAGCTTTAAACTCCCGTTTATTATACTTTTATTATCATTATGCAAATAGAGAGAATATTTTCCAAAAGAAACAATTTGGCGGTAAAAGAAAATTTCGGGAATTACAAATTGGTAACAATATTTTAAAATTAGAAATCGGTAACAATTTGCCAATGCATCAAGGAAGCTTATATGTGTGCATTTACTTATACAATAATTCACCCAACTGTGACGTTAATTTTTGAATTGCACTCGAAATACTCGTAAGTTGAGGCTAGCATACTAAGTTTGAGTGCAATATTAGTGTCATGGTATAAGATATTATTGGCTTGATTTGGAGCCTATAATCTCAAATTTTTATTTTTTTAATTAAGGGTAAATTTCACTTTGCCCCTACTTGTCTACCACCCATTTCTTTTTATTTCCTCATTTATTAAGTATTTAGGTTTCTCTAAATTATTCTTTTATTAAAATTATGTTAATTAAAATGGAATCGTCTATTTTAAATGACAAAATTATCCTTCCCCACTCTCTCCCCCTCTTTCACATCTTTTCTTTCCGACCCACCTCGCTCTAAAATCTTCCTTCTTCCATCTCCAGCATCTGTACTTCACTTCCCCCAAATATGCATTCAATTTTATTGTTTTTGTTTATCATATATGATTGTGATTATTTCAAATACGATATTAGCCTTAAATATCAAGGACAATGTTTTGAACTACCCAAACACAATCACCGTCGATGGGGGATAGGCAAAAATTTTCATTTTTAACTTTTTTTTTCATACGTGGGTATGCATATGTTTAGAATTTGATAAAAACTTCAAAAGTGGATTAGAGAACGTCATAATTTTTAGGGTAAATATTCGAATATCAGATATCAATTACTCCTATGTGTGATAAAAATTATAAAAAAAATTCGAATTGCACTGCCCTAACATTAGAATTTGTAATTTAAGAGCAAAATCATTGTTAGTATACCAACCTTTGGACCAAAATTCAATTTGTACACCAACATAAGATATACTCCAATTAGTACATCAAAATAAGATTTTTGTTTAAACTTAGCTCGGATGTTACGAAATCTGTTAACGGTAGGAGTATTTTTGAGCTTTCACGAAATATTTCCCACTAACAATTCTATTTGACTCCATTAGTTTCAGTTCTTACAATTTTAGTCTCATGTATTGAATATAACACATATATGGTTCAAATAAGATATATTTTTACCCATCTCATTTGAATTGTTACATTTTTTGTCCCATGATTTAAACAATACACGAATATAGTAAACATTATAATAAAAGTATATTTTTAATAAAAATAATTTAATTAAGCTTAAAATAAATAAAAATATTTTAAAAATTAAATAAAATTTATTTGGCGACTCTAGTATTAATTGTTACTCTTTCAAGCAATCACATGGAGAAAAATAAACTTAATTCCAACCATATCAAATTAAAAAAAGGGGGGAAAATAAATTAAACTTTAAAACTCACAAAAAATTCAACACAAAATTAAAAAAATAGTTATATAAAAAAATTTCAAAAACAATTTAACCCAAACCCCAATTTCAACAAAAAAAATTACACAATTATTAAAATTTTATATGTTGATCAAATATTTAACAAAAAATCATTAAAAATATAATTCCACTTTAGTAAAAATTTCAAAAAAAAATACAACAAAATTTTAAAAACAAAATTCTATTCAAATATTTTAAAATTCTATATATTAAACTGAAAACAAAAAAAAAAATCATTACAAATCCAATTCCATTCCATCTAAAACTCACAAAAAATTCAACATCATTATCATCATCCAAGTCACAAAAATTCAAATTTAAAAATTCAAAAAATATAAAAAATAAATTTTGTATAAACATTTTAATATATATATATATATATATATGTATCCAAAAATTCATGTAAGGTCCTAAGAAATATAAGGACGGCGTTGGTGATTTGTTACAATAATACTGAAAGTTTTTTTCCTCTGCCCTTATTCTTACGTTAGACCGTTCTCAATAGAGAGAGAAGAAGGGGAGTTTTTTTTTTTTTTTGGGGGGGGATATAAAGTCAAAGGGTCATGGAGAAGAAACGGTCCAATCGATGATCAAGAGGCGGATTCAGACTTGCCTTATCATCTTCGTCTTTGTGAGGAACCTCTTTACTTTGTGTTCTTTCATAGCGGTGACGTATAGGTGTTCATTTTGGGCCTTTTGAGGGTATTTATTTCAATTTGATAAGGTATATGGTTGGAATAATGATTCAATAGCAATGAAATATAATGTTTTGGTTGTTTAGATGTATTTGTTGATGAGTCATAAATGTTATAGGAAGATTTGGTCGTGTTTGGGTGATGTTTGGTCGTACTTTTATGGATAAAGTTCGTGTTTAGGACAAAGGGGGTTTTGTTCGAACGGAATGGCTTTGGTTTGGACGAGATACCATTTCGTTCGAAAAAGATCGACTTCATTTGGACAAGATTCCCCTACTTTTATCGAATTGATTTATTTGAAGTATAACTAAAAGAAATGGATTGGACTCATATGATAATGGAGTATAACATCTGAAATGCTATAAATAATGATACTAATTGAGTATTGGGACGTATCGTAGATGAACATATGTTGAATTTCATTAATATTATACCATGGCACGAGAGTATATTCATTTCGTGGACATCTAATGGTATCAAGTCATTAGAGGGTACATACGAACTCTGATGGCTTCGCGCTAACTTGATCGGGTTCCATGGGGACTCAGGATAGGGAGGGCTATCCATAAGTCTTTATGTGTAAAACCTCGGAATACGTTACCTAAGTTGTCGATCGTATCGGAGTGTCGGTGATTACTTTTCATGCTGGTTGATGTATGATTGTTGGTCGTTATTAATGCTAGAATTGTATATAAAGTTATGAGGTTTGTACTTAAATTATGTTGGTCTCATTGGTCATGCGAGGTGTGTTGAAGCTTGCAATACATGTTAGCTAATGTATGATTAGTGGGTCGATGTTGATAGTCGTGTATACACAATTACTTGGGCTCTTATTGCCTTTCATATTTACAATATTGTCATTTCTTTACTATTTGATGTATTTCTGACTCATACCTGCTTAGTTATCTTTTGAAACCATTTTCTTATAAAATGCCAAGAAGAAATAGATGGGGTTGATCATGAGTAACAGGTTTAGGTTGAAGCTCACTCGAGGATGGTAGTGTCGAATGGCCTATGCAGTTTTCTTTTAGTTTTTGCTTTTAGACTGATGTAAACCATTGGCCAATGTTGTAGACATTGATGTTATTTATGATTAATGTAATAGGAAGCCAAAACATGATAAAAGGCTGAAAGATGTTTATTTGTATAAGTTTTTGTGAGGATTTTGATGTAAACTTTTAAATGATCAATTAATGTTTCCTGGTGTTTTTAGACAGTTATTTATGTTATCTATCATATTAAATTGCGAGGCATTACAATTCATCAAAATTACAATCCCACTTCACGTAAAACTCACAGAAAATTGAACAAAAATTCAATAAAATTAAACCCAAATTCCCAATTTTTAACATCACTCCATAAGAAAAAATTCACAAAAAAATCAATAAAATACATTAGAAGATTCAACAAAAATTCTATATAAATATTTAAAAAATTTAAATATTCAACTAAAATAGACCAAAAATTCAACAAAAAATCATAAAATTAAAACCAAATCCCCAAATTTATAAAAACTCACAAAAAAGCCTATATAAACATTTTAAAATTTTATATATTAAAAAAAAGAACAAAAAATTCATCAAAAATTACAATTCTACCCCATCTAAAACTCATAAAAAATTGAACAAAAATTCAATAAAATTAGACCCAAATCCGCAATTTCCAATTTCATTCTATAAAAAAAAAAAACTCAAATCCCAAATTCCGATTCACTCCATCAATTTCAATTATTATTTTCTATATATATACATATACATATATACATGTGT
>MKEJ01039105.1:1685-14190 GCA_001753735.1 Embelia ribes
AAAAAAAAAAAAAAAGGTGGAGCTTATAAACTGCAGCCAACCAAGCCCTAAGTATCAATGTGAACTAAGATCATGTTTTTGTACTAAATTGCAATTTCCACACATTGGGTTGCGAAAGTATCTTCTTCCCTATCTGTCTTGCGCATGCATGCTTGATTCGTATTTTTGAGTTTTATTCATTGTTGTTTGTTTGTGATGATAGAGAAGATGTATGTTTTAGGAAAATAGATGAGTAAGTTGCGTTATATTGGAACGAGTGACAGAGAAAAATTCAATTTGTCAGCCTGATGTGGTATTTTGCGTTGGTTCCATTTAGCCGACCTTAAAACTGTGAAATTAATGATGATTGATTATTGTTTGTTGTTTGTTTCAGAGTAGTTCCAAATCGGGGTTTGCACCCCGCAGCTTACAGGCTATATATGGAGCTCCTTAAGAGGCATGCCTTTTCGTTTGCATCTCAAATATCTTCTCCTAATTTTGGAAAGTAAGTTTTGTTTGAGTTTTATTTCCTTATTTTGTCCAGTAATTGTTTTCATATCATCAGGAAGTTTATGAAGGGGTTGATGGTCAAATTTCACAATTGGTGCACAAGGAAGTTTATGAAGTATTAATTGAACTTGTTGATTTTCAATATTATACCAGGAGATGTTCTTTCAGAAACACCATGAATTTTTTATTAAAATACAATATCTAAGGCATCAATTGTACCTGTCATATTCAAAATACTTCTAACGGTTGTCAACTAGAATCTCTCTCTTTGTGCTTAAGTTTTTAAGTTTCTTAACCAATGGGTATTCATTATGTTAGTAGTTGATTCAGAAGAATCAAACTCTAGTCAAATAGAAATAATGAAAACTTGGGAAAATGGGGAAACATAATTTTTTAAATGGAGTTATAGAAGCATGAGTAATTAGGAAAATGAAATCAAGTTGTAATGGAAATGCTTAAGTTTACTTTGGACTTGGAAATTAAATTTTAATTCGGTAGAAGGTGATCTTGGAACTGTCACAATTATTCATCATCATTCTCTCCATATCGGAGAAAACTTGGTTTGTCATGGTACATTCTGGCCTCCACAGTGAGTAAAGTCTTTTCTTGCAAAATAATGTGTTCTTTTGGTTCTGTGTTAAGATCTGAAAGGCAATGAGTTTTGTTATGCTATGGAACTGGCTTTTTTCTGTACAAGTGGGGTGGGTTTTTTTATATAAGGAAATCTGGCTCTCAACCTACTCTTTTGTACAAGTAGGGTTACTTTTTTTCCCTGTAGAATGGATTATTTGGTTTCTTGATCATGATGGCGTATTACGGTTGTTATATGGCTTTGCAGGATCATGAAATCTGTAGATGATGCTCTTCATCTTTCCCAGATATTTGCCTTTCCAACCACTGAACCTGGCCTACTTGTAGCCATGTTTGTCTTTTCAATTGTGTGGCAGTTGTTAGATGCGTCGCTAGAAGATGAAAGATTGTTGGAACTGACTCCAGAAAAGAAGTCGAGGTGGCCAATTGGGATTCAAGATATGCAAATAGACAGCAACAATGGCTTCAATGAGAGGAAGGCTGAAAATAAGATGCACAAATTGAACACCATAATGGCTGTTGAGATCATTGGAGAATGTTTTAAGCATACAGTGACCTCCAGGATACTTCACTTGGCACGACGAAACATGTAATAATTTGTATATATTCTTATTATGTAAGCTATTTATGCTGTTTATCGGATTCCTTGTGTTGGATGGAATCTGATTCATACATTACATTTCCCCCCCACTTCAGGCACTCACCCTGGGGATGCTTTGCTCAGCACCTGCAGGTGCTTGTTACAAGCTCTTCAGCATTAAGGAATTCAAAAAATATCAATCCAGAGGTCCTTCTGCAGTTGACGTCGGAGGCTGGCGAAATCCTTTTCCGTGAATCCAAAGCAAGTTCACAGAAACAGTTTCATGCAGTAGTAGTTTCTGAGTCACTTGCGTCTTCTGCTAGTCAATTTCATGGCATAAGCCAATCTGCTGTTTGGCTTCCTTTTGATCTTTTCTTTGAAGATAGCATGGACGGATCCCAAGTGGAAGCTTTTAGTTCTGTTGATGTTCTTACAGGTGCAATTCTTCCTCTGCATCATTGAGAAATTGGAGATTGTTGTTGTTCAATTCTTGAGTGGTTCCTTCTTAGCTATTTGCTACCTTGCTTGGTATACCGTTGAAAGTCTAGATTTGCAGGTTTGGTTAAATCTCTTCAGGCTGTCAATCAAAGTACCTGGCAAGATGCTTTCCTAGGCTTATGGATCGCTGCTCTACGGCTTATTCAGAGGGTGAGAGTCCGTGCATCTCTTTTCAAGTGGTCATTTAGTTTATTTGTTTATGTTGACATATAGGATGCACAAAACTTCCAGAAACAGTGATGGTGACTGCTTTTTTACTCCATCTTTTGTCTTGAATGTGTATTAGTTTTAAGATTGTGGCATTTGTTTTGATGGTATTTTTGGTTTCATATTTTTGTTGGTAGTATGTAGATTATTGCACCAAACTTGAGGTACTCATCTTTATTGTTCATGGAGGAATAAGGATGTACGTTTGAATGTCTCTCAACTTCTGTCTAATGACATCGCATGAGTATACCTTGAAATTGCTGATGAAAATTTCATGGTTAGAGCTGTTGCCATTATGATGTTCTTATCTTTGTTTCTAGTAGGTTACATCATGATTCCCTATTTCTACTATTGGTCAGTGTACATATCAGGAATTTTATTGTTATATTAAAATCCATTGGTAAGCTCGTGTTAGTTTAAAGCTGCTAATTCTCTCCTTGGTTATCTTAGGAAAGGAATGTCAATGAAGGCCCGGTACCCCGTCTAGATACATGTCTATGCATGTTATTGTGTATTGCAACACTTGCAATTTCAAACATTATCGAGGAGGAGGAAAATCCAATGAACCATGAAGCCGAATTCAATGTCAACACTCATATACAAGAGAAACATTTTTCATGGGAGCGCCGTAGAGACTTAGTCTCCAGTTTAAATCAATTGGGTGATTATGAAGGATTGTTGGCCCCGCCCACATATGTTGTTTCACTTGCAAATCAAGCTGCTGCCAAAGCGATGATGTTTCTTTCAGGCATTACAACTTGGAGTGGGTACTTTGATGGTGTCAGTTTAAATGATGTGCATGGGAATTGTTGTAAGTGTTACAATCCATCATATTTCTTAGTTAGCCACTCGTTGGATAAATTAGCCAACATAAAAACTGCATTACTGGCCCAAAGCTCAATGGAGCATGTAAATTTATTCTATCCCAATTTTTTGAGGGCTTGGTGCTGAGCTTTACATCATGTACATCAACAAAGTAATTGCACATAAAAGAAGTCTAGTATTATACCTATATTTTTTTCTAGAATTTGTTTCTTTCGCTGTACCCTGTGTTCTTCCAGTCTACGCCGAGAGAGGGAGAGATGGTTAGGCTATAGTTTTGTGTTTCCAAAAATGGTCACTATTCAAGGTACATTCTGTCATTTTAACCGATACTTCTTATTTCAGCTGGAAACTTGAGACATCTGATCGTTGAGGCTTGTATTGCCAGAGGTTTGCTGGATACATCAGTATATTCGTGCCCTGGCTATGTCAAAGGCCGCAGCAACCAGATACCTCGCAGCATTTCTGGTCAAGTGCCTGGCTGGTCAGCGTTGATGAAAGGTTCCCCTCTGACGCCCTCACTGGTGAAGGTGTTAGTTTCAACTCCAGCTTCAAGGTATCTGATTACTTGTAACTTCTAAATATTTTATTTTTTAGGTCCTTTTTGATGTAGCTCTAATGAGTCAGGATTATCCCAATAGAAGAAAATTGCACATGTTATATTGCTTTTCATTGGGACTACCGGCTGAAAGGCCTTTGTCTTAATACTTTGGTCTTTGCTTTCATGTTTGAATGTAGAGTCATTGGTCTGGTCTCATCTTCTACCATCAACCTGCCCTTTTCGTCTCTGGAAATAAGGCCATCTATTTAAATTTTTTTCCTGAAAATCTAGAAGGATTTTGGAGTCAAATTACGCTGTAAATATGTCCACAGTGAACTGCCTGCATGCTTCATATTTACAGAGAGTATAGATTATAGCCTGGTCTTCAGCAAAACCCTCTTATTTGATTCAAGTTACATGAGATCCTCTTCTTTTACACATTTATACATTGTAAAAAATCTGATTTGATCTTATCAAATTGATGGAAGCTTAGGAGAAATAGAGAAAATATGTGAGATCGCTACCAATGGTTCAGATGATGAAAAGATATACTCCGTGACAATTCTCTGCGGGGCATCTTTAATGCGTGGTTGGAATATACAGGTAGTCCATTCTATGCTGCTGGCATCTCTTAAAAGTTCATTTTCCAGTGACTGCTGAGTTACCTCTCATTAATTTTGCAAAGTAGCCACCTTTAATTTTTTCCCGGTACTTGTCACCAATTAATATTTTTGGTGTGTTCTTGCAGGAGCACGTCGTTCTTTTAATTACGAAGCTGCTGTTGCCACCAATTCCTTCAGATTATTCTGGGAGTGAAAGTCATTTGTTAGGTTATGCCCCAATGCTGAATGTTCTTCTTGTTGGAATATCATCAATTGACTGTGTTCAGATCTTTTCCTTGCATGGCCTGGTATGTTGATCATCTGCAACTTTGTTTCTTGATTACGGTAAATGAAATTTGATAGTGGCTGCAGGATTTGTGAAGAGTGTGTAAGTGGTGTTCATTTTGATATGTCATTTCTCTTCTTTTAATATTCCTGCTGTCAAGTTACATAGCCATTAAAACTGTTTTCTTTAATATTGTCAATGGCGGAGGAGGTTCTCTTGCAAGGTTGCAGGAATATAAGATGGAGTTTTATACAACTAAGCAATTACATGACAAATGTGTCTTTCCTCATCTATGGGATGAAGAATTATTAAGTATTATTTTCACGCACAATCTTTCAAATAAAGAATTGTCTTATCATGCATTTGTGTATGCACATGGGTGATGTATTAGAATCACGATATATACAAATACCAGTTGTCTCCAGCTAACCTGTAAAGTGAAACATAGAATCTTAAAATCTATCGATAAAACAGAAGTGAACTTGGAGTGGGTTAGAGAGAGAACTGCAGGGTGCATACATTGTATAGAAATTTCCCAAGATCTTCAAATTTTGCAATGATTTAGATGTTATCTTGTTTGTTCAGGTTCCACAACTTGCAGCTGCGTTGATGCCGATCTGTGAAGTATTTGGCTCATGCTTGCCCTCTGTTTCTTGGACTCTTACAACAGGAGAAGAAATTTCTCCGAACATCGTTTTCTCCAATGCATTCACTCTTTTGCTTAAACTGTGGAGGTTTGATCGGCCACCTCTTGAAAATGTCATGGGAGATGTAGCTCCAGTGGGATCTAAGTTAACTCCAGATTATCTCTTATTGGTTTACAATTCCCACTTAGCATTATATGCAAGCTCACCTAGGGATAGGAATAAAATTAAGAGGCTGTCAAAATTTTCGATCCCATCATCCACGGAGCCGATATTCATGGATTCCTTTCCCAAGTTAAAGCGTTGGTACTTCCAGCATCAAGAGTGTCTCGCTTCAACTCTATCCAGTCTTGTACCTGGGAGCCCTGCTCATCAAATTTTTGATTTGCTTTTGACCATGATGTTCAAAAAATCAAATCGAGGGGGTCAACCCACGACCTCTGGAAGTAGTAATTCATCCGGATCGATGGCGGAAGAGGCCTCTCTTAAGTTGAAATTACCTGCTTGGGATATTCTGGAAGCCATTCCTTTTGTGCTTGATGCTGCCCTGACTGCTTGTGCTCATGGAAAGTTGTCTCCACGTGAGCTGGTGACTGGTTAGTCCAATTTGTGAACCCTTTGCTTCATTTTTTGACATAGTGTGCATAGTTGCATGTATGGAGTACAAGAAGAGAGGGAGGATGATCTCTAACCTGGCTTTCTAAAGTTTTGCTTGATGGTTATTTTATTTTATTCCTGCAAAAAGTGAAGTATTTATAATCTCTTGGTCTCATAGTCTTCCTTGTTTGATAGGATTGGCCTGATTGCTTCAAATATAAGCATCATGTCTTCTAAAGTTTGGGGAAGCTGGTGATGAAATCTTTTGACCATAAAAATAGTACTGTAAAGTCTGCAAGCTATCCACAGATATGGTTTTGGCGACATGTACTTTTATATTGTAATTTTAACAAAATGCTACGTATATGATTTTTTTGTGTTTGATAACTGTGAAATATCAATGATTTAAAGCCAAATGTTTTCACTTTTTTGTTACTAGTTGGTAATATAATTTTAACTCCCCTTTGGGGTGACAGATTTTCTACCATTCTACCATTATGTAGTCCTCTATTGTCTCTGAAGGAGTTGAGAATTGTTCTCTTTCCTCTTTCTCTTCAGGGCTCAAAGATCTTGCTGATTTTCTCCCTGCATCCTTGCCAACTATAGTAAGTTACTTTTCAGCTGAAGTAACAAGGGGCCTCTGGAAGCCGGCTTTTATGAATGGAACCGATTGGCCAAGTCCTGCTGGTAACTTAGCCATTGTGGAGCAACAAATACGTAAAATATTAGCTGGCACTGATGTCGACGTCCCAAGTCTTGCAGCAGGTATGCTCTTGTTGCTGTTATATAGTTCTTTTTTTTATATGTTTAGATTCAGTAATCATTTGGAGTTGTGAATATGAAACTTCACCTCTGTAATGAAAACTGAAAAACATGTACCGAAGAAAGGCTTTTTAGGCTTTTTGATGTTTCTTCAGAAGTGAAATGTGTCGAGGATTGTAGCTTCATTTCCCTTGGTAGACTTTAGTCTTAAAATATGCTCAAGATAACTCCTCTCCCTTTCGAAACAATAGAAAAAAGAATTGTATGTTAAAGGCAATCTTCTGAGAAATTATTTAGGGATGCTGGTGTTCTTTTGCAGGAGGGAGCTCCCCAGCAACGTTACCTTTGCCCTTAGCTGCCCTTGTTAGCCTCACAATTACCTATAAACTGGACAAGGCTGCCGAACGCTATCTGTTTCTGGTTGGCCCGGCATTAATTACTCTAGCTGCTTGTTGCCCCTGGCCTTGCTTGCCTATAATAGCTGCTTTATGGTCTCAAAAAGTTCGTCGTTGGAACGATTTTCTTACTTTCTCTGCATCCCGCACTGTGTTCCACCATAACAGCGATGCGGTGGATCAGCTCCTCAAAAGCTGCTTCACAGCTGCTCTCGGGCTAAACTCCTCTCCCATCTCAAGCAATGGTGGTGTGGCTGCTCTTCTCGGCCTTGGGATCAGGGCTGCTCCGGGGGAAATTTCCCCAGTTGCCCCCGGAATTCTTTACCTACGTGTTCATAGATCGGTGCGAAGTGTCATGTTCATGACTGAGGAAATTGTCATCCTCCTTATGCGCTTTGTCAGAGATATATCTAGTTGTGAGAAAATCGACAAGTTGAAAAGGACTAAATATGGGACGAGGCAAGGTCCGGCTTCCTATGCTGCGGCTTTGACACGTGTCAAGCTCGCAGCTACTTTAGGAGCTTCGTTAGTTTGGTTAACAGGTGGGTTAAGTTCGATTATTACTCTTATCCGAGAAATTTTACCCTCTTGGTTTATATCGGACCATAAGCAGGAGACAGAAGGAGGTGGGCACTCTGGTGGGAAGGTTGCTCTGCTGAGGGGATTTGCTCTTGCATACTTTGCTGTGCTTTGTGGGTCATTTGCTTGGGGAGTCGACACGTCAACACCACTGTCGATACGGAGACGTGCTGTCCTTGGGGCCCACCTTGAATTTTTAGCTAGCGCCCTCGATGGGAAAATATCGCTCGGTTGTGATCATGCCACGTGGCGGGCATACGTGTCGGGGTTTGTGAGTTTGATGGTGGGATGCACACCTACGTGGATGCTAGAGGTGGATGCAGATGTATTGAAGAGAGTGAGCAAGGGATTGAGGCTGTTGAATGAGGATGAACTGGCCCTGGCTTTGCTCAGGATTAGCGGGAGTGGGGCTATGGGTGCCGCTGTTGAGTTGATTATCGAGTCTCAGTTTTAAATTTTTTTCAAAACAATATTAGGTGAAACGATTAGCTGTTACATTTGTAAAAATTTTGCATCTTAGATCAGATTAGTTAGTGAACTCCTTTAGTCTTTAGAGTTGATGGTACTTCTGTACAGTTAAAAAGCAGACCAATAACTGGAGATATTTTTGTGTAGGTTTTGAATACTCTTGATCATGGGATGTAAAATTTGATAGAAATGATTGTTTAGCTATTCATTCAAATGATGCAGTCTTTCTTCAGCTGTTGAGTTTGTTTCGGGTTGTGTTTTAGAAATGACAAAAATAAGTCCGACCTTTTTCATAGGGGGAAAAGATTGGGGTATTTAGCAAAATAGAAAACCCACTAAAAACGGGACAGTCATTTACTTTTTTCAATGTTATTGATCGTCTTAGTAATTGATTACCCCATAATTTAAAATTTTGAATTTAAATTATAATAAATTTGGCCTCCATAATTTAAATATTTTGAATTTTAAATGGCGGTTTTTTTATAAATATAAAGAAAATGCATTATGAAAAAAGGCCTATCACATCAATCTAACATGAGCATATTAAAGAGTAGCTTAAATTAGGAATAGGCGTAATTAATCCCTCGTAACTTATGTCGAATTGTTACACTATACTTTTGGTATGTGTTTTGAGTGATCGAGTATATCTTTCGTTCATTACATTTATATATATAAATATGTTGAGTAATGAAAATTATTTTGTTATTTGATTTCTTATTTATTTAAAATTTTTATCACTTCGATCTTATTGTACACTATCAAAGAAAATCTAAAAATACAACTTAGCTTGAATTTCACCAATTATTCTGGCACAACATCAATAGCAATTTTTTTTTATCCAAGGAAATAGAAATTTGTTGTTAACAGTAATATTCTCGAAGATGTTATGGTTTTTCTGAAATTAATGTTTTTTACTACAATCCTTGTAATGAAATCTCACCTGGCTGATATTATTACTGCTATCCCTCAATTGGAACAAAACATTATACTCCCTTTGTTGCACAAATAATTGGCGTTTTAGATAATAAAATTCAAAACATAGCTTTGGGGAGCAATCGCTCTAGTCTCTCTCTCTCTCTGTCTCTCTCTCTGGGAGTTGATGATGGCGGTACAGCTAAGTTGTCGTCCACCGCCGCATCGTCTCTCTCACAGAAGCCTATCATCAACAACTTGGATGGGTTTTATAAGCTCCTCTTCCCATCCTTTCATTCTCAAGCCTTCAACCTCCTCCGCAGCAGGTTTTTACTGTTTAGTGTTTATTATTATTATAATAATAATAAACCCACTTCTTTCCTAACTTGGTTTTATTCCTCGATTTTACTCTAACCTAATACATCTCTCTCTCTCTCTGCAGCAGCAGTTGTGCGGAAGGCAAAGAAGATTGAAGAGCAAGACCTGCACGGCCTCCTCCCTAAAGAGTATTACGACGATGTTAGTATCATACATACATATACATATATATATATACACACACACACACACTCACTAGTATAGTATAGTATGTTGCACCTGCTACATGTAAATTTACTTATCTAATCTAATGGTATAAGTTGTAATTCTAAAAATAATATAAACTAATGATGATAAAATATTTATAGATTTTCCGGCAGAGAGATATAGAGATTAATTTTAATTAATCCAAAATATTTTATAACTTTTTTGTAAAATTCAAGCATAATACAATTCATAATTCAAAAGTCATCATTTGTAATTGACATTATTTTTCTTCAAAACAGACGTGAATTATACCTTCTATATTTTTCATGTTGTGGATAGAAAAAGTCATTATTTTCATCATAACCCAAATAGTTTTTGGTTCGATGCCTTCTGCAAATAAAATTTAATTAATCCAAAATATTTTATAACTTGTTTTCCGAAATCTGAAATAGATTTACTGTAGAATTTATCTATTTCTTGAAGCTGGCACTAATCTCTGCTAAGGTAGGAATGGCAAGCCCGTCAACGAGAAAAGACCAAGGAATTGCAGCGTATGCGTGAAGAGGAAGATGCGGAGGAGGAAAGGAAGGTGGACGAGTATCGGGAAATTGGTATGAGATTGAAGGCTTATCCTGAAGATGAGCTTCGAAAAGCAAGGCAGCTGGTCTCGAGCTTCATCCGAGCGGCCGAGGAAGTAGAAGAGGTAACTATAGGGTTATTAAGGTCCTAAAAACTATGGCAAGCGTGAAATTTTGAATGATATGTGGGAGTGTGTATGCTTTAGAAAGATTTGAAGCGAATTTTTTTCTTTTTTTCTTTTTGTGTATCCTTCTCTGAATTTAACTGGTTGATTATTGAATTCTAAAAAGTTTAGGGGTCGTGACCTTTGCCTAGTTGCCTATTAGTTTCTGAGTCCGCAAATTATAAAGATAAATGGGCATGAAATACTTCCCATAGATATAAGTAATTTTTAGACATCATTCCAATGAGTAAATCAATTGGATATATCCCTTCAATTTGTGCGTGCAATTTGAACCTAGATTCATTTTCCTTCCTCTTGTGTTATAATAAAGCATGAATTATAGATGAAAAGTGAGATTTTGACCAATACCTTTCAAAAAAATAATAATAATAATAATTTGACCGAATATGTTTTACTCAGTTTTAGGTTAAAGGGTGTATTTGTTCACTATTAGCTTTACCCATTTGAACAATCACACCCTGCTGGTAATATCTTACCACTGACCACAATTTAGTGTCCCTCTCTGAGTGGTTGGCTGTAGCCTCAGTATGGAGACCGTGGTAGATATTTGTGGGAAATATGCTGTTAAGGTGCTAAATTTTCGATGTTTGTGTGGGTCAGAGTTGTCATATTGTTCCATTGAACAACAAATTGTGTACTTACAATGTTTCTAGGCAGTGTATGTTCTTTTTTTCTGATTTTTCATATGCTGGAAAACTGAAGTTACGCAAGTTTTTATATGTGCTTGCCATTTCTACAAATAGTCACTTTTGAGTTTACCTGCTTCACAGGCTCATTTTCATTTCTTGTATACAATAGGAATACCAAGTTGCAAAAGGGTATCACTAAGAATCAACTTTAATTATGTTCTTTTTCTTACCTTCAGAAAATCGAGGAATCTGCAGAGAAGGGTGAACTCACTGAACTGGTTCTGATGATTATATGGAATCGTCTTGATCTTGCTCGACGTGATGTATGTTTGGGTTTCTCTTGTTCCTCTATTCTTCTTTTGTGTGTTCATATTAATACACTAGATTTTTTGCCACTTGTTCCTTGGATTTATTTCCAAAAGTAAAAACCCTTTAAATCTTGAAACCAGATTTATCTGTAAAACCTCCTTACAAATGTAGAAGTAAACGTTTTTCCCTCTCCAATTGGTCAGTTTTATACTTCACATATCATGACTGTTTTAAGTTAAGTGCTCGAGATTTTCCAAGTATGGTGACAACTTTTATTGTATAGATAATTGTTCTTTAAGGCTTAAGCCAATGAGGTCAAAGCCTAGGCAGAAACTTGTGAGGTAAAAAGACTTAGTAAGGAAATTGTGATGCATAAACCAACTCTTATATGAAATGATGGCATGTATGATTTACTGATTTTAAGTCCAATGCTTTTTGTGCCTGTGCTTTTTTTTTTTTTCATAGCAATGTGCATTTCCTATAACGTTACTGCATCTACTCCTTTGTTGTTCCGTATGAAAATTTGATTATGAGTGTTATTTAAGGGTTATATAGTCTTAATATTTCTGGCCACTTAGTTCCATAAAAGGAGCATTTCAATATTAATAATTAGCGATCATGTATAATCTAGAATCGGGTATTCAGCTTTGGAGTTGATTCGGTTTCTGCATCTGTTGAATCTCTTCTAAGTAGACATTAATTTCTTTTTCTTTTTCTTTTGTCTCAGGAGGAGAAAGATGCTATTAGAAGTCTTGATCTCTTATATAGGCGAGTTGAGGTATAATATACTGATTAAATTTAGTAATACAGTTCTTAATGGATGAGACACTGTTATAGTTCAAAATTTGCTCTTCTCCCACCCAGTTAATAAAGCCAACTTCGAGTCGGATAAAAATTTGTTGCTCCTGTGTCCATTCCTGAAGATATTGACTGCCAGCCTTTTGCTAACATTACAGACAGAGATTTTAAAAAGGGAAGCTACTCCTGCTATGAGACTTCTCAATGATCTTTTGAATGTGCATGATGGTTTTGACAATGAAGGGTGGTTGAAGGAATGCAAAAAGAAAATGATTGACACATTCCCCCGAGAGGATCCGTTCAGCATTCTTGTCCCAAACGGCTTTGACATCAATAAGGTATTATACATATATTTAGATTTCCTTGATGAATTTTTTGCAGATGAGTCATCTTAGGCATGCGCTGATCAGAATTAGCATGTGCTGAATTTCCTTGTTTCTGTTTGGGTAATTTTTGGTGTGTGTCAAGATTTCGTCATGCTTGTTTTGAAAATGCTTTCTTGCTTCTT
>MKEJ01039107.1:0-10490 GCA_001753735.1 Embelia ribes
CTTAGAGGTCATATTTGCAATTTGTTTCAACCTGTTATCATGCTTCTCCTTCTTCACCAAGTAGTTATTACGCAAGTGCTTTATATACTTATCAATACCATCTAAGGTAGCTTTAAATGATAGTTTGCCCCAAGGGTAATCAAGGAATATCCGCTCATCTTCCACCATCTCAAATTGATCATTATCAACTTATTTTTTTTATTCATATCCGTATAGGTATTAGCAAACTAAGTATACCAATCCTAACTTCCATCAATCTTTGGTATCATTGCAGGATACAAAGCAAGCTTCCAGTTCATGCATCATCACCTTCTTAGTAGGAAGGTACTGAGTCACTAAACGTAGAACTTTCTTACAACTTTCCTTAACTTCCTCCCCCATTTTTACTGGGATTTTGCTAAAATTTATATCAATAATTAAGGCAAAATCCTTTATGCCAAACGTTAACCCTCTATTTACAAAAAAAGTTATCTTACTTGATTTATTACCCGTTTTCCTAAGCAGCATTTCATGAATTAAGGTACCAAAGAATTGCAAAGTTGGAGCAAAAATTAGGTGCTTGAACTTGGTATCTTTAAGCCTATTAAGCAATTGCATCTCTTTAAATTTTGAAACCAGTTTTTCAGTACTTCCTTTCCATGTTACTGTACTAGGGTAGTGATTTTCAACATATATAATCAATTTTTTTGACGCCATCTGCAAAAACACACCAAAAAAAAAAAGGAAAAAAATATCTTGAATTGTCGTGAAACTTCGTGAAAAGCCATGAAACATCGTGGCATTTCATGACATCCTGCGAAGTTTCGCGACATTTTACGAAATGTCGACAAATATCACGAAATTTCACAAAATGTTATGAATCTTCACGAATCACGGTAATTTACAATCACAGTAATGAAAACATACTCCAAAATCAAAATGACCAAGTAAAAAGGGTCAATCCACTCACAGTAATCAATACCTTGTAATCAATGCACAATAATATCCAAATACGAGCAGATCACGAATAAAATCACCAACCTTATAAATCAATTTGGTCTGAGAGATAGAGGGATTGGCGTATGGGAAACTGAGTGATTGGTTTCTGAGATAGAGAAAGATTTGCATTTGAAAGTTTCGCAAGAGAGAGAGTAAGAGTGAGTAATGTTTTTGGTGGCGTGGGGTAGAAAGTGGGGCATTTAAAGGGACAATGTATTTTGGTATTTTCATATGGAAAAGTCATATTTTGCAAATATTATTAAAATTGTTCTAATTTTGCAATAGGAGGCACTATGAATCCTATTTTTACAATTTTCCCTAGGTTTTAATAGTACCAATAGATACGCGATGACAATTGTAACGGTCAACATTCTTGCTTCCTCGTTAAAATCACCACAACAATAATAACATTAATTACTAAAATTATTGTTTTTTATTAAAAAATTTAGAAAATTATATTTTTTAAATTTAAATTAATATAACCCTTTTCTAATTTTGTCTTACTCTATTTACTTTTTATTTGATGCACAACATTGCAAATTCATTACAAATTGCAAAGATGAAATATTTGAATGTATAAAGTGTTCAATAATTTTTGGACAAACAAAGTTCAAAATATACTAATAATTTATCGACAGTGCTTAAACCATATATCAAAATTCTGAATTCAAATTATAACTAATTTGGCGCTCGTAAATTGAGGTTATACATGAATTTTGCCTATAAATATAAGAGCAAATCATTCGAAAAAACTCTCCACAAATCATCCTAAACATGAGTTTCTTTTTCATCTAGGAGTATGAGTACCCTAACATAACTTAGGAGTAGGAGTAGATGTAACATAACTTAGGAGTAGATTAATATAGTTTCTTTGTAACTCATTGTATCGAGCGATTGAGTATGCCTCTCATTCATTACATTTGTAACACTTCACTTTCCATCTATGATTTGAACGACGAATCACGGTATCGTTCATTGCACTTCTATTTGTCAAAAGGTTGTAATCAATGACGATATTGAGTAATGGAAATTCTTTTGTTATTCAATTTCTTATTTGTTTACAACTTTTATTATTTTTTATTTTTCGTACACTATCAAAGAAATCCTAAAACAAAAGTGTGGAGAATCACAATCCACCTCCATGAGTTAGCAGGACCTTATTTCGAAGTGGTTTCATACCCATCGAAGGGTGGCTTGTAAAATGGGTGAACAATTTTTTGCATAGAAGGAGGGCCCAAATCATAAGACTAATTTGAAATTATGGTGAGTACGAGAAAGAAAAATTAATAAATTCAAGAAAAGCCCAGCTCGGGGGCGAAACAAAGCATTAAATCATATTTTTTCTTTTCAAATGCTTTTCTGTCCAGGTTTGAATAATCTGGTTTAAGGTTATTTTGATCAATTTAAAGGTCTTGGAATTCAATCTCTATCATCCAATTAAACACCTATGTGTTGGGAACCTAAATCTAAAAGGGTTTGATGATCCAATGGTGGAATTGTGCGCAATGGACATTTGAAATTTGTGGTGCATGTTAACCGTTTTTCTGTCGATATTTGAATAATTTGGTTCGAAATCCATTTTCATCACTATAAAATATTTCAAATTCGATATCCATCATACAAATTAACATTTATGTGTTAGGAACCTACTTCTAAAAGGGTTCGATGATCCAATTGTGGAATTGTGTACAATGGACATTTGAAATTTGCAGTGCATGTTACCGCTTTTCTGTCCAGATTTAAATGATTTAGTTCAAAGTCCATTTTCATTACTTTAAAAGGCTTAGAATTTGATCTCCACAGCACAAAATAAACATTTATGTGTTAAGAACTTATTACTAAAAGGGTTTGATGATCTAACAGTGGATTTGTGCGCGATGGATGTTTGAAATTTGTAGTGCAAGTAAATTGCTTTTTTGTCAAGATTTGAATGATTTGGTTCAAAATCCTTTTTTTTATCAATGTGAAAAATTTTGAATTCGATATTCACCATAAAAATTAAATATTTATGTATTAGAAACCTATTTCAAAAAGGATTCGATGATCAAACAATGAATTTATGCGTAATGGATGTTTGAAATTTATGGTGTATGCTAACCGCTTTTCTGTCCAGATTTAAATAATTTAGTTTGAAGTACATTTTCATCACTTTAAAGGGCTTCGAATTCAATCCCCACCATACAAATTAAACATTTATGTATTAGGAACCTAATTCAAAAAGGTTTTGATTATCCAATGATGCATCCGTGCACAAATAATATTTAAATTTCCATGCGTAGTGAAAAATTATGCCTTCTTATTTTCTTTATTTGGAAAGCTAAACCTTATTTATATAAGGATTGTCAACAAAAGGAAGTTAATTTTCAATGGTCAAGCATCGTATCGGCCAACTTGGGGGGCAAAATAAAGGAGTTAGCAGATTCTTAAAGAATCAATTTGACAACTCTTTATAAAAACTATAAAAAAAAAAAAAGTAAAAGAAAATGAATGAATTTATTGCCTACTGTCATGTGGAAAAAATTGAGCAACAAAAAGAAGTCTTATTGATAGTTGGGGATTTTATTGATGATTCTTTATATAAGACTTGGTGAGAATTTAAAGCCTAAGTCATCTAAGAAAGGCTTGGCAACAAAAGAAAGTTGATTGTCAATGGTTGAATATCGTATCAATGAATCCAATTCAAAGGAAGCTTTAAGTTTTATTTGCCTGGTTTTGTTCAAAACCAAGCAAATGATTGGGGCATTGTTTACAATATAATTTCAATTTTTGAATTTAAATTATAACAAATTTTAGCACTCATAACTTGAATAGTGGCAGCATAATTTGAAGATTGGCGGCATGGCTTGAAGTTCAAATTTAAGAAGACGGTTACCAAAATTTTCTTGTAATTTTTTCTATAAATATAATGTAGAGACATTCAAAAAGGAAATCCCCACAAATCATCCCAAATATCGATTATTTTTTTTAATGTAGGAGTAGGAGTACCCTTACACAACTTAGAGTAGGAGTAGATGTAACATAACTTAGGAGTAGATTAATATAGTTTCTTTGTAACTCATTGTATCGAGCGATTGAGTATGCCTCTCATTCATTACATTTGTAACACTTCACTTTCCATCTATGATTTGAACGACGAATCACGGTATCGTTCATTGCACTTCTATTTGTCAAAAGGTTGTAATCAATGACGATATTGAATAATGGAAATTCTTTTGTTATTCAATTTCTTATTTGTTTACAACTTTTATTATTTTAATCTCGTGGTACACTATCAAAGAAATCCTAAAACAAAAGTGTGGAGAATCACAATCCACCTCCATGAGTTAGCAGGACCTTATTTCGAAGTGGTTTCATACCCATCGAAGGGTGGCTTGTAAAATGGGTGAACAATTTTTTGCACTAGAAGGAGGGCCCAAATCGTAGACTATTTTAAAGTTATGGCAAGTACAAGAAAGAAAAATTAATAAATTCAAGAAAAACCCAGCTCGGGGGCGAAACAAAGCATTAAATCATATTTTTTCTTTTCAAATGCTTTTCTGTCCAGGTTTGAATAATCTGGTTTAAGGTTGTTTTGATCAATTTAAAGGTCTTGGAATTCAATCTCTATCATCCAATTAAACACCTATGTGTTGGGAACCTAAATCTAGAAAGATTTGACAATATAACCGTGGAATTGTGTGCCATGAACATTTGAAATTTGTAGAGCATGTTAACCGTTTTTCTGTCGATATTTGAATAATTTGGTTCGAAATCCATTTTCATCACTATAAAATATTTCAAATTCGATATCCATCATACAAATTAAACATTTATATGTTAGGACCTACTTCTAAAAGGGTTCGATGATCCAATTGTGGAATTGTGTACAATGGACATTTGAAATTTGCAGTGCATGTTAACAACTTTCTGTCCAGATTTAAATGATTTAGTTCAAAATCAGTTTTCATTACTTTAAAAGGCTTAGAATTTGATCTCCACAGCACAAAATAAACATTTATGTGTTAAGAACTTATTTCAAAAAGGGTTTGATGATCTAACAGTGGATTTGTGCGCGATGGATGTTTGAAATTTGTAGTGCAAGTAAATTGCTTTTTTGTCAAGATTTGAATGATTTGGTTCAAAATCCTTTTTTTTATCAATGTGAAAAATTTTGAATTCGATATTCACCATAAAAATTAAATATTTATGTATTAGAAACCTATTTCAAAAAGGATTCGATGATCAAACAATGAATTTATGCGTAATGGATGTTTGAAATTTATGGTGTATGTTAGCCGCTTTTCTATCCAGATTTAAATAATTTAGTTTGAAGTACATTTTCATCACTTTAAAGGGCTTCGAATTCAATCCCCACCGTACAAATTAAACATTTATGTATTAGGAACCTAATTCAAAAAGGTTTTGATTATCCAATGATGCATCCGTGCACAAATAATATTTAAATTTCCATGCGTAGTGAAAAATTATGCCTTCTTATTTTCTTTATTTGGAAAGCTAAACCTTATTTATATAAGGATTGTCAACAAAAGGAAGTTAATTTTCAATGGTCAAGCATCGTATCGGCCAACTTGGGGGGCAAAATAAAGGAGTTAGCAGATTCTTAAAGAATCATTTTGACAACTCTTTATAAAAACTATAAAAAAAAAAAAAGTAAAAGAAAATGAATGAATTTATTGCCTACTGTCATGTGGAAAAAATTGAGCAACAAAAAGAAGTCTTATTGATAGTTGGGGATTTTATTGATGATTCTTTATATAAGACTTGGTGAAAATTTAAAACGTAAGTCATCTATGAAAGGCTTGGCAACAAAAGAAAGTTGATTGTCAATGGTTGAATATCGTATCAATGAATCCAATTCAAAGGAAGCTTTAAGTTTTATTTGCCTGGTTTTGTTCAAAACCAAGCAAATGATTGGGGCATTGTTTACAATATAATTTCAATTTTTGAATTTAAATTATAACAAATTTTAGCACTCATAACTTGAATAGTGGCAGCATAATTTGAAGATTGGCGGCATGGCTTGAAGTTCAAATTTAAGAAGACGGTTACCAAAATTTGCCAGTAATTTTTCATATAAATATAATGTAGAGACATTCAAAAAGGAAATCCCCACAAATCATCCCAAATATCGATTATTTTTTTTAATGTAGGAGTAGGAGTACCCTTACACAACTTAGGAGTAGGAGTAGGAATAACATAAGTTAGAGTAGATTAATATAGTTTCTTTGTACCTCGTTATATCGAGCAATAGAACATGCTCCTCGTTTATTATATTTGTTACACTTCACTTTCCGTCCGTATTTTGAGCGATTAATTACGGTCTCGTTCATTCCATTTCTATCCACCAAAAGGTTGTAATTGATGACGATATTGAGCAGTGGAAATTCTTTTGTTATTCAATTTCTTATTTATTTACAACTTTTATTATTTTGATCTCGCCATAAACTATTAAAGAAATCGTGAAATTAAGGTGTGCAGAACCACAATCCGCTTCTTTGAGTTAGCAGAACTTTATTTCGAAGTGGTTTCATACCCATCGAAGGATTAGCTTGTGAAAAGGATGAACACTCTTATTCCATCAAGCATATATACTTCAATAATTTTGGATTTTTGTATGCATATGAAGTGATTCAATCATTTTTGTTCAGTCTTACTATTAGAATTGAATCTGTTAGGGTTTGTGTTTCAATTTGGAAATAAACCCACTTGGTAATATTGCTTCAATTGAAGCATTTATTATCGCTTTTCCCTAAAATTGTTGAGGGATTTTACTGTATAAGAATGCTCTAAGGTGTTTATGGTTTCAATTTGCATTTAAATTGATGTTTTGAACTTCAATTAATCAGATTTTTTTGGTATTCTTGGACCAAATTTAGAGCGATCCAATTGGAGGGCCTATTGTATTATTTGTTGAAATTGATTAAGGTTTTTTGCGCAGAAGAGGTCTAATCTAAACCCATATCTGGCTATGTATAAGCCCTAAGAGCCTGGAAAAGTTGCCCAATCGCAGCTGCTGACGTGGCAGGCCGTGATTGATCATCGAAATTTTATTTTATTTATTTATTTTGTTATTCTTTTAATAATAATAAAAAGAATTGAATTTTGCCCCTGTTTTCATGGAATTAACAGTCACGAGACGTGTTCCGTCACAAAATGAATGAAATTTAATAGTGGTGTACTACTTGACATTTTTAAAAATTTAATGTACTGATTGACAGTTGAGATAAATGTTAGTATACTAACTCTTAAGTAATCCAAAATAATATATGTACTTTGGCAATTTGTTTTTTATTCACATTTTTAATTTGAAATTTGGAAATATATATTTATAGAAAAATTTGAGGTGTTAAAAAATCATCTTGGATGGAGGAAATATACATTTGTAGAAAAATTGTGTGAAAAAATCTAAAATGTGAGATTTTAAAAATTAAAGACTATCAAAATTTACCATGTAGGGTTTTGTAAATATTAAAGAAGTTTATTTTAATAATCTATTTTTGCTTCTTTAAGGATACATTTAGAAGTGTGCTAGGAGCGCTTTCAAAAGTCTCTTACGCTTTTGTTATATTATTAAAATAATCTTAATTATGGTTATTTAATTACTCGTACATATCTATTTTTTTTTATTAATTTATAATAAAAAAACCAATTTATTAAATACTATCGTTGCTTATTATATTAATTTTTAGAATTTATTTAAAAAATATTATAATTATTTTTTTTAAAATTAAAATTTAAAAATAATTTTAATAAACAAATTTTGAAAAATATGCAGCTCTAAAAAAATGTAACGGTGAATAATAGCGCAGGGTCACATAAATGCAGTCAATGGGAAAACATAAGTTGAATTATCTGTGTTCCGCCACGTGCTATGTTCCGTCGTAAAAAGGACTATTTTCACTGCAAAAGGCTAACACTATCTAAAAATATGTAAGAGTAGGGAAGAATTTTTCAGCCACAAGAATAAATTTTTTAAATAAAATTATAAAACCGTCCCTAATGTCTTTGCACGAGAATTATGCATTTGGAAGCATTAAGAGGCCCTTGTGCCATTTGGTTGCATTTGATGTAAAAGTAACAAAAGCATTTATGCATATCATGCATGAAATCATGAATAAGCATGTGTTTCGAAATTTATGAAAAATTAAGAAATTATCTTCATCCACCATTAGTAAATGATGTAAATCGGCGAATGCGATGTTGTTAAAACGTTCGGAAATAGACACCTACGGAAGCTTGAGTTGAAACGTTTGCGTATGCGTACGAATGTGTGTCAGGAAATATTTTTTACTTATGGCGAAGATAATCCTTTGTGACATTTAAAATTTAGGGCCTAAACGGTCCCTATAAGCTTTCAAAATGAGGATTATTAAAGTTGGACTTTGGGGAAGGTATGTTTCGCCACTGAAATTTATTATGGTTGCGTTACAGAAGTTACTCTAGGCATGAAGGGCCACCCACTGTGTATACGCTTCCGGGGTACGTGTTCTGAACCTTATGTATGAAAATCCAGGGGTACATATTCTCAGGTCTCGAGGTACATGTTTTCAAGCGCGAGTGTTTCCTGACATGTATTCGGGAGCCCTAATGAGCTTGTGTTGACATGGTTGCGAAATTATACGAGAAGACGAAAAGAAGATAAGATTTTCAAATGTTTTGACATTAGCGATGAAAAGTTACTATGCAATTATGATTTTGCGAAAATTTTTTGGGTATGAAAAGTGATTTTTGTACCTAAATTGATAAGCGTGTTATATTTACTCGAAAAATGTCATAACCATCTTATATGTTTATGTGATTTAGAAACTACCAGGAAAGATATTTGTGAAGACTCGATCTATCTTTGTCAGATCAGCTGCTAGAAAATAGCGGAGGAATGAAGAGTTTAGTATGAAAAATAACGTACTGGAAATAGTTCGTGGAGATAATTCGTGGCCATAAAATATTACTTTACCAATCCCTTTGTACAAGAGGAAATAACTAAATAGAACCAGAATATTGCATAAAAATTTCAAGAGACCCTTGCTTGGCTAGTCAGTAATTTGTATATTATTTGAACCTGTTTGTAAATAGATTTGTGGATGGTTTTATTTCATATTTGTGTCTGCTTAATATCTTTCTTTGCTCAGTATCTCACTATGTTTTTGTTATTCTGAATCAAAACAAAACCAACTTTTTATTTTTATTTTAAAAAAAATTAGAGAATAAATTAGAACAGTCAGATTTAACAAATATTGATCCAATGATTACAAATAAGTTTTTAGCTTACTATACCTCTACCAGACTGTAGCTACTCATGCGTCGAAATCAACATAAAGTCTTTTCATATTTGGAAGTATGTTTCATAGTACAATAATTATCCATTTCACAGGTCCATAATAATAATAATACCAACAAAGTAAAAAGCTGATTTCTTTGAAACCTTTAAGACATCACATGATTTTACTACCACTTGCAGTATAAAATCCAACTCACCCCCAAACCAAACCTATCTTGCTTTTAAAATTAAAAAAATCAATAATGTTTTTAGAGTAATTCTTTTTAAAAGTAATAGAAGATTTTATTTCCAACTGAAGCTAGAGATTCCTATAGAGCATTTCATCAATCTAACAAGAAATCTGTTCAAAATGTCAATTAGGGAGCCTTAAAATATCTCTTTACCAGAATATTGCGTAGAAATTTCAAGAGATCCTTACTTCACTTGTGAGTAATTTGTATATATATGTTGCATTCAGAGACTTCAACTCCACAAATAGATGTATTGTTAAATCACTTTAAAATAAATGAAATAATGGCTTCCCTTATAAATTGGATTGGTCTTGGCTCCTTAAGGATCCAGTTCGGATTTGTTCATTAATAAATGAGCTAAATTTGAACCAAAAAATAAGTCTCGTTAAATAAACAAACAGAGTGTGTATAACCTACGTCTCGGTTCGTTAAGAACTCAAACTATTTTAACTATTTTTTAAATAATATATTGTATATTTGAAATTAGATGACAAAGTTTTGTACATAAATAGATGTGGTTCCGATTTATTCTAATAAATAAAAGTTAGTTGCCATTACCCGAATTTTAGATTTTAAATAATTTAACCCTTTTATAACGTTAAGTTTAAAAAATATAAAGTTAAGTTAGTGTTTGAATATACATTAGTACGTAGTTATTAGTTAATGATTTTATAAAAGACTCAAATTAATAATGTTATCTTTTAGATGTTGGATTGATCATGAACAAGTTGTATCCATTTATAGATCGAATGGAATAATAAACTTTTCATGAACAGGTTCGGAGAGGTATAAGCAAAGCCCGAACGAAAAATAAAACTTATTTAATAAATAAATAGACCCAAACATGAAAAGACTTGACTTGGTTATGATAATTTTCAACCTATTTTTAATCTTGCGAAAATAATCAAATTTTCGGAAATGAAGTATATAACACTCATGGAAGGAGTGTAAGGGTGAATAATTCTTTCTTAGCCAAAACAATAAATTTTGCAAATGAAATTATA
>MKEJ01039108.1:0-10053 GCA_001753735.1 Embelia ribes
TATATCAGCTAACTTCAACTTTTAGAGGTTTTAGTCTTTATAATTGAGTTTAGTTATTCGAAACCATGCGTGTGATTGGGAGATATTTGAATATATCATTGAACTTATATTTATTTTGAACATGTTGCAGGTGTTGATGTTGCGAGAACAATGTTTCCTCTCGTCATCCTAATCCTCTTAATGTTCGCATAGTTTTCCCTTTTTGAATCAGAAACCCGATCATGATCGTATAGATGTTATATTCACCCGAAATGCCTTTGAGAAAAGCTGCGTCTTGGTCTTGCTTGTACCTCTATTTCCCCCTTTGTATTTGTACGATAATAGCACAGGGTGACTATTGCGAGACAGAATTTTCCTTAAAAATTTAAGTTGTTACAGAAAGAATAATAAGTACATACTGTATTCGAATCGAGTTCTTTAATTAGAATTTTATTTTGTACATATACTGGACGGAAATACCATGATGCTCGATTTAGCCTTTGCTCAAAATTTGTTGTATCATGTTTAATTATCGCAATTTCAATATTAAATCCTTTGGGAAGGAGGCTTTAAAAAATCAAATATTTAAAAAAAAAAAAATTGCACGACAAATCATCCACACCGGTCACCCGCCATGCACTTCTAAAGTTTCAAGAGTTACGTTCATTACCGATTGGGAAAGTGTGTACGAACAACAGATACAACCCGATGCAAAAAAATTAAGCTACCAATAGCTCGATCTTGTAGAAATCAAATATTAGCTTCGTCATAGGAAATGATATATTTTTCTTGTCAAAGTTTAATTTTTAATATCGACAATAGGTTATAGAAAAAAACAAAAAATCTTCTTGTACCATACCTGATTTGCGAACAACCACTACATAGTATGATTGTTTGCAATCAACCACCAAATATATATATATATTATTTTTATTATTATTTTATTTATTATTATTAATTTTTTCTTTTGTGATTTACAACAGCCATCCAACTCCGATAAATATTTAACAGAAAAAAATTAAGGGAAAACAAAGAGATGATTAGTCTTTTTTTTCCAAAAACAAAAAAGATAAAACCGCATCTCTCTTACACGCTAGACCCTCCTAGAACACAAATCACCAACTTTTTATTGGGCAAAATCAAAGCATTTTTCTGATTTTGTGAGTTACAAATTATCGAATTCAACACCAAATCAAACTTCGAAAGGAAAAAGTAAAACAAATTCCGTTCTCATTTTGTTCAAGAGCCTATGGATTTAAAGTTGTTCGCAGTTCAATTACGATGATTTATGATGAAAAATATAAATTAAACCAATGACTAATTAGCGGTTCGATTTGGTTCGGTTTAAAGAAAATCGAAAAACAAGACCAAACCAATATGTAACGGTTTAGGTTAGGCGGTTTGATGGTTCGAAGGCTAACAAAAAAATTTAACAAATGAATACAGAATGTGGAGTATCTAATGCAACATGTATAATATGCATATACTAATGTTTATATATATAATATGTAAGTTATATATTTATTCAGGATTACTTGTTGAAAATAGTGTAAAAGATTGAAAGACTTCATTAACTAACTAAAACTAAATTTAAAAAAAAAAAACAAAGAAAAATTGCAAGCCGAAGTAAAATAAGATCATGGAATAATGGGATGAGTAAATACTTATTCGTTTTCATTTTCTTTTGTGTATATATAAATATATATTATTATTTTATAACTTAAATAATTGGAGTTTGGTTTGATTTTGCCTGTTCAGTTTATCCCTAAAATTGAAAACCGAACTACTTATATTCGATGTGATGTTTTTTCAGCCAAATCAAACCATTGGTTAATCGGTTTGGTTCTATTTGCTTACAGTTTGATTTGGTTGGGACTGTTCGAGCAGATGGTTTCATAAACAACCTATATACAAGATATTTACCCCCATTATCACTTGTTTAGAACCTTCTTGCACTTGTTTTTAACTTCTAACCATCTCTTCAGAACTTGTTTCTTATTATTATTTAGAAATTAAATAGCTGAATTTATTATTCTTGAGTCGGATATTCTTTTTTTTTCCTTTTAGATATATGTCACACGTATCTACTAATTTAAGGGCGAATGTTTGGTTTTGAAAATGAAAGTATGGTACATACGAGGGAGGGCTATGCCTTGCATCATGTTTCTACAATAAGAAAATACAATTTGCGGTGCTATCAGCTGTTTTGCAGCGTTGTTCCCCTCCCAAGTGTATGTTTTACAATGATCAATATGACTGCAATTGAAATTCTAAAGAGTTATACGTTTGTGTATTGATAATAATATCATTCACTATTTCTTGAATATCAATCTCGCTCCAAATAAACCTACCTTATAAGCCTAGAGAAATCATGAATCTGAATAAAAGTGGTCCGACGTCAATTTTTGGTGTGGATCTTATGGATCTCCTGTATCGATCGGACTCTGACAGAGTCAAAAGAAGTTTAGATCTGCGCAAAAGAGCCCATAGCAAATCCCATGGAACAGCAAAACTTTTATGTTTAGGTTTAGCCAGTCCGCATCTTGAATAGAAAATAACTTAACCCTCAGAAGAAAGGAAAAAAAAACAAAGAGTGGCATCAAATGATACCCAGCGAAAAGCCCACAAAAACAAACGCAGCTACGTATAATCGATATTTTAATCTCATATGAAGAAATGTTATTTATTTTATGATTTGTCAACTGTAATAATCAGAATTAATGCATACCATTGGAAGCTCGGTAGCAAGGACCACCTATAGAGGAGACTTTCCCCATGAGGAGGGGATAGATTAGGTGGTAAAAACTAGCCCCAATTGTGAAAAAAAAAAGAAGAAAAAGAAAGAAGAAACTACACTAATTTAAATTTGGTTTTGCTCTCGAATCTGGAATTCTTTTTGTACATGGATTTATATGTATTCATTGATTGGCGGTAAACGTATTACAAAATGAGTAAGAAGTTACTACAACGGAGGAGCAAGGAAATCCAATTCCAGTGAGAATACATGGGTTTCATTTACCTTCTAAACTATCAAGGATGCATTTTATTCCTCGCTCTTTCGTACCAACGGGACACCTAATATAACTTGATAATTTTCGTTGAACATATTTTTGGAGAGGCCTTTTGACACAAAGATAAGACTTATCAATCAATTTTAAGTAAACTCAAGGGGGAGAAAGTACAAAAGAATCACACCTCAGGCGAAAATCCAGCTCAACCAATTCAGGTCATGGGTGGAACAACTCGACCCCAAGCCAAGGTTAGTTTTGGGTCTAAACAATTGGTCCTGAAAGTGACACAATTAACTTCTAGCCATAATTTTTCAGGGACGATGTTTAAAAAAAAAGTGGCACCAATAGACACCATCCTA
This sequence comes from Embelia ribes, assembly GCA_001753735.1. Classification (NCBI taxonomy): domain Eukaryota; kingdom Viridiplantae; phylum Streptophyta; class Magnoliopsida; order Ericales; family Primulaceae; genus Embelia; species Embelia ribes. The sequence continues at coordinate 3,350 of MKEJ01039108.1, forward strand.
TTCTCCGTTATACATATCTGCATAAATACGAGTATGGGAAAATAGTTGCATAGAGAATCTATAAAATAAAATAACACGTCTTTCTCTACATTTTAAATGTGGGAACCACCACAAATACACGTGTTTATCATCCAAGTCCGTTGATGTATGAACATTCGTACCACTATCGGTATATTAAAATTACATTCATTTTACACATACTGTTGTAAACTGATTTGAATAATCTAACGATAGAAAAATTTCACAAATAGATCAAGCATCAATGATATAGATTATTAAAGGCAATAAAGAAACAGTCAAATATTATCTATATATTTTCAAGTTTGCTATCACCCTTCAGGACAACTTTTAACTCTCAAATTGCTTTAATAAGGGAAAGAAAAAGTCAAAAAATAAGAAAAATCCACCTTTTCTAAAATACATAAAACTCTTCATATTTGACTGGTCACCCCATAAAATTTTGATTACTCATTCTCCTTTCGATTTGTACAAAGCTACAAATCACATAAAACAAAAACTTACCGAATATTTTTCCATACTACACCAGGGTTAGTCGGTGATTGAGATTTAGCACTAAGAAGATGAGCAAGCTTCAAGTTTGGGAATGAGACTACGCCAAGCATCTGCTATACTATTGGCCAAACGAGCTTGCCCCTTTGCAAATTCATGAAAAGCAAGCCCCATGTCTAACGTTTTCTGCTCCTGAAAACGCACAATTTCATTGTTCATTCTCTGAACAATCAACTCGAATCTTCTTGTTGCTTCCTCGCTATCTGTTTGTATCTGCATCACAAACATAAAATTAGCTAACAAAAGAAGATTATACAAAATCCGTGCTTCTCAGACATGGTATAATAGTAAAAAGCTCACCACTTCATAATCGCGTTCAGCCTCTGGCAATTTCTCCGATCGGGTTAGCCTCAGTTTGTTTCTGCAAACAGAAGTGCTTACATTACACACCACAAATAAAAATTCTTTATTTATTTTCAAGGCGGATTAAAGAAGCCCTGAAACTAGGAAAACAGCGTTTAATCGACAAAATTTATGAGCAGTGGTTCCGTGGCTGTTAAATGGATGACCTAAACTATCTACTATCAATTATTAGAAAAATAAAAAAACAATTTCAATAATTCTTAAATTGAAGTTCTAACAAAATTTGTCAACCATGAAAATGCGGCCCTCAACCCAGAATAAACTTTCCCTTCAGATAAAATCAACCAATAGATCATAAATTCCTTAGAATAACCATCAGAAGAAACTCAACTAACCAAAATTAGTGTTACGGCTAAACAAGATTAAGCTTATCCAGCAAGCGGAGCATATGTCATGTGAAATATACAAAGTCCATAATGCCTCCCATAAACTAAATAAAGCACCATAAACTTGATAAATACAACAGTAGTTTTGTAACAGTAATGGAAAAGTTCCAGACGACCTCCTTCACTCCCACTTGCCCCAATCATCTGATAACTAATGACTAGGGCCATCCAACCCATTATTTTTTAACCTTCTTAGAAGCAAAATTCAAAAATGCTAGTTCTCTTTCTATTCTTTCACTCATATTTTCCGATATTTGAGTGTTCTAATAATTTTGTGGTCCTGTCTCCTCTTGTAATTTCCAACCCATTTTGGAGTCCATCTTTGATAAACTTTAATCAATTAAAGGAATAGCCAAATTGATATTAAGTCTTCAACATCCGTAATCACTGTGGAAGCCTCATAACTTTGTAATCCCCCCATAGTTATAAATTTCCATTCTATTGGAATTCTACATGTGAAAGCATTACAGTTTTAGATACCTGCAGAACACCTACCTATAACTAATGATCTCCATCTCGCCTTTGATTTGATACAAAATGATTAACATCAATGTGCCACAACTGCACCAGTAGAATTCAAACTACAATGACTCCCACCTCTTCTACAAGAAGCCTGGACCCATAGCAAGGTACCTACAGCCTCGCTGATGAAATAATCAGGTTTGAGTTGGAAGGGAGAAATGGTAATTTAGGGTCACTTGAGTAAATTCGGTCCCAGGGTTCACTAAGTCAGTGTTATGATTTGGCATATTAAATAGCCTGGAAACTAGTCCACACCAGAGAGCAAGAATTCACCACTCTACATCCCATCTGAGATGTACCAGCCAATATGCAACTATGTGTTAAAATGATTGGCCGCCACCTCGCAAAGCAAAGTAACTTCAACTTTCTTTCCCACAATGGATATGGGTGATACAACTCCGCTACAAACCAAGTGCAAATTGAAAGACGTATCTCATAAGTCAAGTTGCTTGGTTTGTATCAATCGCTTTCCCCCACAAATTTAGCTGAAAATTATCCACAATCCACAGATTTTCAGCCCATACACCTAAGAATCTAGTCTAAGAACAAGTTTGCCTAACACCACGTCCATTGGGTTTGCTCAACGCTCTTAGCTAAAATATCTGAAAATCATCCACAATCTACAGATTTTCAGCCCATACACCTAAGAATCTAATCTAAGAACTAGTATGCCTAACACCACGTTCATTAGGTTTGCTCACTATTCTTTACCAATAAAATGCCACGCGAGCAAAATAGAGTCAAAGGAAAGCAGAATTTAAATAGCAGAACCATACAAATCTATTTCCTTCAGCTTCATTGTTTCAGCAAGTTCATACTGCTGCTTAAAAGCATTGGCCCTCTCTGCAACTGTGGCCTGTTTCAAAGACAGGAAAAAGGAATTTCCTATTACAATACACAGACAAGATGTATACCCAGGAAAAAATTAGACAAGGTAAAGAAAAAGAACCAAGGTAAAAAAGGATCTAAGTACAGACCTACAAAAGTAATCAAATGCCTCTTTTAGAAAATTTCAAGTCATTCTTTTAGATCAACGAGACAAATCCAAGTTACATCAAATACATTAGAAATGTTAGCCGACGGGACATATTATGACTTCTAAATTGAACAAGCCAACAAAACTCACCTTAATAGATTGCACCCCACGAACATACTCCTTCAAGGGCTCTTCAAAATTCATCAAGAGGTGCTGGGCCTGAATGATAGGGGTAATGGACAGTTATATAATAAGTCAAACTGGGATAGCACCATTTTAGTTAAGTCACCAACTATATAATGGAAGAAGCTAAGATATTTCTGGGATTACCTCCTTTTGCAGTTTAACAGATAAAAGCTCTGATTTAGCCCCAAGCTCCGAAAACATCTTCCCAAGATTATCTCCTTCACAATCCCCGAGAAGCTTCACTGCCTTTCCAAAGTCTGATAGGGATTGTCCCAATTCTGTGGAAGTATTTTATTACAATTAAAATAAGCAAATGAAGAAGATAACTGAAAGGAGAAACGCTTCAATATGTCATATTTAATCTCTCTGCCTTTTATTACCTGACAAATACACCAAAAGTAACCCAACACTTTATGAGTCGATAGTAAGAAGTTGCAAGTACCTCTGTGCCTTTTGACGAGACGATATGCATGTTTCTGAGCTTCAGCCAAGTGCTCTTCAAGCTCAAAGATGTAATTCTTAAGTTTCTCATATTCTGGGTTAGATTCCTCGACGGGTTTTTCCTTTCCAAGAACAACATCACTCACTTTAGATTGTACGTCCTGCCATACATCAATATAGAAAACTTAAGGAGATTATTTCACAATTTTATTTGGTATTCTTTATATACAAGAAAAAGACAGTCTATTCGGGAAACGATGAGATTGAAATTCTTTCACTTGAAAAATGAAGACAGGCTGACATATGCAAGAAGCTCTTAAAAGCACAATCAAGCTCTACATTGCTGAAAATTGGTATAGGAATGCAGGACCAGAGGATGGATTATAATACATTATTGCCCCAATTTTTGCGTGCTAGTATTTTTAATTATAGTATGATCAACCAACGTGAAGCTGTGAACCACATAGTATTGCTGCAAACTCAAGAGCAACCTCATAGAGCAAGACAACCCATGTAGTATGCACTAGTTTGGCATCAAAGATCAACGTGTAGGCATGGGCACCTTAAGAGCTTCCAGGTGATGCTCCATCAGAAAGGCGCCGCCAAGGCTCTCGTCTAAGAGCAAGTGCCTATGCTTTAGGCACTCATTTCAACCAAGGCGCTAGACACAATTTCTTTTTTTTTTTTTAAAGGCAGATCTGAAATATTTTGTCAGAAATCAAAATATAAAAGCTTAGATATTGTAAATAGATCAGGATGACAGGAGAATAGAGATTAAATCTACATATGAGGATCTAGATCAAGATTCTGGAACCATAGGGAGGAACCACCTGCTGTAATTTTTAGTGCTTTCACTAAGGCGAACAACTAGCACCAAAGGCGATGAAGAGCCCTAGCGACTTAAAGGCGCCTAGTGTCTTTAACAACACTGACATATATTTGAGTAGGAAAAAATCAGAATCATGGGCAAAGGATGGTTAATTTAAAGAAATCAAATCCTTTGAACATAGATCATACCTCTTCTATCTGGTCCAAAATAATCTACAGAAGGTAAAAAATCTCCGGCCATGGGTAATATTAAGTAAAAGGCTGAGTCATAAACGAATAGAAACGACTATCACTAAAGCAGAAATAAGTAAAGCTATGATTACACATACCTTGAAGATTTGCATCAAATCAGTGGGCTTCTTCTTAAATATACCAATCTCCTGAGATCGGGCCCTCTCCATTGTCTGCAATTGAAAGCAAGAAAAAGACGCCGGGAATCAATGTCAGTGACTCGGAAAAGGAAAAGAGAGAGAGCAAAAGGAAAATGTAATGGCATGAATTAATTTCCCAAGGTACTGAAAAGAAATTAAAACAGTTTTTGGTAACGAAATTCAATTAATTGGCACCTCAAGCTTTTACCCTATCTAGATCTACACTGCAAATGAATGATAACTACTCCATAAAAAATGACTTGGCCAGGTATGGCACTAGGGCAGGTTTGGGTCGGGCTTCCCATCCCACCCCGAGCCCGTTAGAGTTTCCCATGGTATTTCTTATACCATTCTAGCCCAAATAAGGACGGATTAAGAACGGGATTTTTTCCATTCATAAAATTGTCACTGGGCTGTCCTTATATATTTATATATATGTATAGAATTGGCTTAACCAAGCCCTTTATATGAGTGTTATTCAAGATACAGACTTAGTTTAAGATAGACAGCTAGCCACTCTACCGAAAGAGTCAAGCTTGAATAGAATCATGGCATCATAAATCGTGATTTAGGCCAAGCTTTGTGGTACAAGCTTTTCAATAATAACTAGTACGGGAACTACATTAACTTGCCAAGCTATTGATGCCGCGCAGCACTTAGGAACAGTAGTATATCCCAAATGACAAAAACCTAAGATATTATTGTAAGGCATATCTGGGTATGAACTTTACTACAGAATAAGCTCAGCAAATGAAATTATCATCAAGTTCTTGTACGAACATGCATGCACATATAAAGGAAAATTTCTCTTCCAACTGTGACAAACTTTAAGCCAAATGTAGGTTAGGCTTTTCTTCTTTGCATCTGCAAGAAAAAACAAACAGATATATGCAAGATGCGGTTTTCCTTTTATACCGGATCCCTTACATATCACCAAACCTATTTTTTTCACAATCAGAAAAAAATTGCATGAGGTAAAGTCCACCATCCCAATAAAGAAAATTAATTAATAAGGCTTCATGTATTTACAACATAACCAATGCTTTTTTCTCTAAATTAGCTCCTTTGCTTCTTATTAAAGGGCTCGTCAATGTAAACAGTCAAACCCAGGGTAACATAAATCCTTCCGGTATTACAGTATTTGGGTACACCTTAAACTACAAAATTCAATATAGTACACACAGATTTATTGCCAAAACCAATAAAGCAAGCCAATGTGACAAGTTTACATTGCGATTTATTGCACCGATATGCTTCCATTCTATGATTACAAAAGTAAAACTCATGTGGAACCCATGAAAGCCACTTATTCAACCAACACAATCAAAAAGCACCAGAACACCTTCAACAAAGTTCATTTCAACACATTTCAAGAATTAGATAACTTGCATATAATAGGGTCTAGAAAAAATAGAAGGAAAGATGCTGGACATAAGTAAAAACTAAAGATCAAATGGATCAAGTATAAACTATGGAGGAGAGAGAATATGGAAGTTAGAGCACATTTTATTTCTATATTGAAAACTTAACTTTATAACTTAAATAGCAGTATAACTATTTAAAGAAACACTAACCTCATTATAGGCAACTAGAAGACACTCAAGAGGACAAGCCAATACTTGAACGAGTTTTCTACTATTACAGATACAAAGACAAGCCCCTTTGCAAAACGCAGAAACTACCATGATAACTACTTTCTCATATCAGAATGAAACACCATTGTAATACTAGCACGACTTCAATAAAATCTTCAAATATTTACAATGATAATTATGTGTCCCACTAAAGCTCTATTTTCAGATGATCGACACATAGGATGATGAAGAGATGATAAAAAAGAACATATAGTTTTAATGCATCCAATCTGTCATGTTAAGTTAATATATGCATACATGAAAACATATCTAACTCTATTATAAAAGTGTGAAAGTCCTTTATAATTTCCTCTATTTTACAATCCGAAAATACCCCTCTCATTCTTACAAATTTACAATTATTTTAGTTAATAATTTGAACCAAATAAGGATAATAATGTATTAAACAAAATATATATATTACCAT
>MKEJ01039114.1:0-12562 GCA_001753735.1 Embelia ribes
TACATTTTATAAAAAAAAAAAAAGTGAGATTGCAAGGTCACTAATATTATTACATGTTACTTTTTTTAATTTTGCTAGTACTTAATATTGATTTGAATTTTCATACGAACTATTTTTTTTTGAATAATTGTTCTTTCATAGGCATTTGTAGATCTAGGCATATCCGGCACATCCAAACTTGCATGCATTTCCTTACGGATATAGGTAGGCGTAGTTATTTTTTTCATGTTTATATATCTATTTGTTTTTCAAACTCAATAAACTGTTAGCATATTTATTGATTTTTTTTTTAGATGGACTCAAGCTAACTATAATCGTGGAGGGTGCCTCATAATTTACAGCAATATCGAGAGCAACTGGAGAGAATGGGAGAAGCCCAAATAAGCAAAGTACTTTATCAATTACTACATTTTCATACTAATTGTTACATCATTGATTAAATTTGTTTGCTAAAATTTAGATGGTTTGGGAGCCATATGCAGATGTGCTTAAGACACTACCGGATTACTATCTTGTTGATCGTGAAATATGGCGAGCTCGAGTACCGTTGATATGTTATGCCATCGTAGAGTACCATTATCCATATTGGATTTTACGTCAATTTGGCATTTTGCAGAAGGAGCCGATAGAATGTATAAGAGACGATGCATTGCATGGCATAGACCGACAAAGACGTCCTAACACCGCGTGGCACGAATTCCATCAGGTACATGTTGATGCGTGGAGCAACAGACATTGTCATTCAGCAGGCTAAGTTGTTTGGCGGCCAGATAAGTCCCAATGATCAATATATATTATGGTATCGACGCATTACTCGATTGAGTATATCCCTTTGTCCCATTTCCTATGCATAGATTTCTACCATCTGCATCCTGTTAGAGATTGATGGTAAGCTCATGATCTATTTTGTGTTTTTTACTCATCTATATATAGTCTTGCTTGTATATACATATTTTTTATTATATATAATTTTCTTTTGTAGTTGGAGACGCTCTTACGAGTATATCTAATGGCTATAGAAGAGAGGGATCAGAGGTTTATAGATCTGATACGGCCAACATTGGAAGAGGTTAGATTTGATCTACGTGGTTTGGATAACATACCCCCTATCCCTTATCAAGCACAAGCCGAACCTCAAAGTGGACGAGGTAGCAAGGATAGACGGAGGGGTGGACAAAGACAGAAGGGTTGACGAGGTGGATCGACACATTATGAGCCAGTTGATATCGGCCCCGCACATCAGCCTGATGTCGGTCCCGAGCATCAGCCCGATGTTGGTTCCGAACATCAGCCTATTACATCTACGGCTCATACAGACAATTCATACATACCTATACCTTCAGAGCAGACTCCTACAACACGACATGATAGTATTACTTGTTCTATGCCTCAGTCAAAAGATAGCAATGATTGGATTGTTTCGATGCTTCTTGATGGTAATTCGGTATTGATATCGAATAGGTTAGAGTTTGAGGTACATACACCGAATTCAAGCCAATCCTATTCAAGTGGTTCTACATTCAGAACTTTACCATATGAGCATCGTTACGAACGTCGTAAGAGGAAAGGGACTTCCTCTTCAACAGTTGCTTCAGCGATTGACTTTGACCCTATCTCGCAGCCACATATCAGCCTTTTTCAGTGCCTTCATCTCCAGCTCCGCCTCCTATAGAGCCACCTATAAAGCCTCCGCTTCAGTCTTTTACGCAACACCTTGGTGAGCCATGTGCACAACATATCCCTAAGCCACAGATAAAACCTCCTACACAAGTAGGAAAAGTGGAACCGGCATCTTTCCCAGGAAAGTCAAAAAGGCAGAGGAAGCCTATCAATTGCGGAACTCACTCAAAATTAAAGAATTAAATTATTTAGCATGATTAGTACATCTTTCGGGACTTAATTATGTATGAAACTTGTATATTCGAATGCTTTGTTTATTCAGACTCATCTAGTTTGTTGATATTATTGACATGTTCCTATTTTTGTGAAATCTTTTAGTTTTGTGAAGTAGTGGGTATGTATTAAACGTAGATGTTTTTCTGTGAAATTTTTGCTTTTGCTGCTGACAGGCTATGGCAAATGTAACAATTTATACCTTCACTCCGTTAACATTTTGACAGAGCATATAGGAATTTAAACATATAAAAAATGTATTTATTTTATGCGTTTTCTAATGAGGTGTGTCAGTTTGGGAAATTTTCTTGGTATGTTAGTTTGGGAATATTTGTAGTTATACAGGCTAAAATGACAAAAAAATCAATAATTACTCCCTCTGTTCATAAATAATAGGACTAGTTTTGACTCTTATGTTACCAGAAATTAGTCTTCTAATGGCGATTGGCAATTTGGATCGTCGGCGATCCAGATCGGCCAAATTGACGATCCGTAGATAGAAGCTTACCTATCTATAAAGCAGAGATGAGAGAGAGAGTCGCGGCGAGAGGGAGAGAGCATCGTCGAAAGAGTCGCACAAGGGCAAAAGATCAATGTCGATGGAGTCGCAGCTTTTTTATCGCACGTGCAGAGAGAAAACGTGTAGTGTGGAGAAAATAATTGAGAGGAGTCTTATTTTATTATGTTTATCTGTTCATATTTTTTTTCTTTTAAAGTTAATCAAAATTACGGAATATAAATAGATAGGCAGGCCCATTTTACGTGACACCTTTTTTGTTTTATATTTTTAAATTGTGCTACCATTAGATCAAGATTTTTAATATAAAATAAGATACATGTGAAACATTATCTATTGTAGCATATCATAAATCTTAAACAATAAGATATTTTATTTTTATTTTTGGAACACATCTATAAATGTAAGGAAATACATTTCTATCAAATATCTTAATCCAATCTTTTACTAAGGAAGCATATCACTAATCAGTAAATATAACATATAAACTACCAAACCCTTATTCCATGGAATGAAACTACCTTAATTTAATATACATAACCACAAACATATTCAACCATATTGTAAAAAGCGTTCCGCGTTCCGCATGAATGAATTTCGTTCCGGAGAAGCCTACCCTTCAACGTACTGCATACCGGGAAATGAGCATACTCCATTCCCGATTTCGTGCCGTGTACAGCATTCAATGATCCAGGTAACATAAGACTTTGACTGGCACAAAGTTTTAGGCAATTTGAAATTCAAAATTGAAGTGAATGTCAATGACAAGTATACCCCTACGAACATTTAACTTACTGTTGTCTCTAATAATTAATAAATAGCCATGGTCTCATTTATCTTTGTTTTGTAATGATTGAACTAAGAAAATTATCCAATAATTATTGGACAACCCAAAATAGAAACTAATCCTGTTATTTGAGGAAGGAGGGAGTACTACTTTTAACGTTATAACCATTCAAAATTTTGAAGCAAATCAACCATAAGATCTTGTTCATAGATTTAAAAGTTAAAAACAGGTTCTAAACGATTTGGATGATGAATCACCATAACAGTTTGGTGGGGGTACTAAAAGTCACTTTCCTCCTTGAACTGTAACTGAACTGCTAACAACGGTTCACTATTTTCATAGACTGTAGCCTAACCGCAAGTTGGCATAACAAGTTAACAGCTCAGTCCAGTTTTTGCAGACACCCCTACTAAATGGGCGGGTGGTGTCTAACTAAAAAAAAAAGGGTTAAGAGTAGGAGGCAAAATATAGGCCACAGAAATAGAATCTTATAATAAAAAATTGTAAGGATATTTTTGTAATTGTGTATAAAAGATTCTGTTTATGTGGCCTGTATTTTGTCTCACATCCCGACTCCATTTTTTTAGAGTTAGACACCACCCTCCCTTAAAATTTACATCTAGAAAATTGACGCTCATCGTAAATGTTGACTCAAAAGTAAAATAATTTTAAGTCAGCTAACTTCAATGAACAACAAGGCTCTCGCAGCATTTAGCCAGATTGGATAATTATTAAATGAGAAAAATCTTTTCTCGGATAAACGTTTCCACACTATTTGGAGGTAATGCTGACAATTTCAAAACATAAACTGGAGGTGATTAAGTACCTGCATCAAGACTATAGCAATTGTATCACCAGCAGGAGCAAGATAAGCAAAATGTTTTGGTAGAAGAGTCGCTAAAACAACAATGGTTGCTGTTTTGCAGGAAGATCACCTCCTTTCATTTTACATATTTTTATAACTGAGGTAGCAGTTTTGCAGATTACAAAGGAAGCAGCTAAAGCTGAAGCAGTTTGCAGCACAATGGTTCCGTTACCCGAATCAGACTCTGTATGAGTACTGGCATCTGCATTTCAGATCTAGAGAGTTGAAATAAAAAAACATATAACTAGTTATATCTTTGTGAAATGAAATGCTCTAGGTTCCAAAGCCAATACCAACATGAATGATTACAAGCATCACATAAATTTAAGAAATACGACTAAGTATTTGGCAATTGGTATGCATATATAACACAGATGATACACATAACATATATGAATTTTTCCTTTCCGATTTTGAAGAGAAAAAGGGGGTACTGATCTCAGGTAAGGTAAATCATAGATGGCATATAAAGGATAAGAGAGAAATGGGTTATCTTTTGTCAATTCTGTTACTGTATGTTTCTGTGAAGGATTAATATGACTTACCATTTGTTGTTGATGAGGGTGACTCCGAAGGTATTTTAGAGCCCAATGCAAATAGTCGGCAGCTACCCCAGCAGCTAAAACTGATGGAGAATACCAAAAGCCTCTGAAATTGCAACGAAGTTGACAGCTACATCAAGGGGAAAAAACAAATTGGTCAGTTGCTGTTTAGAAAAAGATTTAGTGCTATTAAATCACCAAATGTCCTAGAAGTTTAAGCTAGCAATAAGTAGGCTGAAAATGCATGTTAAGCTCTCCAACATGCATAACTGAACCACCGGGATATTGCACAAATTACTTCTAGTAAAAATAAAAACTTAAGGCATAAATTGATACACAGAAAAGTTACAAGCCATTGATCTGTCCTTAAACGCCTCAAAGGGGGAGACACTTAACTTTGCTGTCATACTTATATTTTCAACATAAATTTCAAAAACAATTCAGATATGTACCACCAGGCGATGAATTTAAGAACAAACTTATGACTAATGATCACCTCAATTCAATGTACTCGTTCAAGTATATGAAATACTCAGTCTGATACTTGTCTTATAAATTTCTTATCCAGATCATGTGTAAAAGTCAAAAGGCAATATAAGGTCAAGAAACAACCAGATTTCTAGAAAGTCTTCTCTTTTTATGCAGTATACGTTTTCAGCACACAAGGAGTTCGACAACATCACCACATTTAGAAAGAGAAAAAGGACAAGGAAACAACACCGAAAAATAAGCAATACCAAGCAGCAGCAGGCAACCGCATTACAATTACCGACACAGTGCACAAGTAAATAGCCATATTTTTATAAAGAAAGTAAGATTTTAATGAATAAAGGCTCTAAGAAGCAAAAATTCTAACAAAATTACCTCCACCAATATAACTACCCATCAGTGCAGCAGCTATTTTCCAACTATCTTGGCCAAGCGATCGCATAGGCACCAACCAAAAAGCCACTAAGGTGCCAACTACTGGAGCAACTGCACATGAGAAGTAAGAATGGATATTTAAAAAAAAAAGTTAAGACCGTAATTTAGCTTCATTTCCATGAAAGGACACGTAGACATGAATTTATTAATTTGATTAATTTAACTACTGGAGAACATTGCAATGATTGCAAATATGTTTCACGAATTTCACAATTGTACATAAAAAATGATTGATGATCACAATGATGACCAGGTTATCACATTCACAAGAAGGAACTGCAGACCGAACAGGAAAAAGAAAGAAGTGGAAAAGAGCTTATAAAGTTCATGAATATAACCTGATCCTAACGAAAAGGCACAGAGCAGTCTGCCAGTAGATTTCACGACATGGCGCATGTCTGCTTTAAATAGCAGCAATGGAACAGTTAAAGGGAGCAAAAATTTGAACACGGCTGAATATGCAGGCAAATCATAAGGAATGATCCCCATATTACTAGCAACAAGCCCAACAAAGAGTGCTCACTAATGCTGCACTAACCATACTCCCAATCTTGGTCTTCTCTGACCTTCAAGAAAATAATCCCTTGATATAAATCATTCACTAAAGAAAATGAATAAACTAAGAGAAATTTTCAAATCAATACTGAATCCAATTGCTATGAGCAGATTGATATCCGGATATTAACATAATTACATATTAATACCCCAACTCATCCAAAAGTGCACCAACCGATCCCCCATTGACAAAATTCCAACATAATCCATACTGGATTTATTACTTCAATTAATAGCAAAACAAAACTTTAGTAACCAACTTTCTCTTCTGTTGGGGGTTCATGCGGTTCCATTTTCGGAGATGTCATGCAAATTTGCATTGATCGGTTGGTAAGCCAAAAAACTATTCTTTCTTTTACTCCTACTTTTTAATAAAATATAAAGTACAAAAGAAATATTCTTGAGAAGCATACATTTTGATACTTCTGCCAAAAGGTGTACTTTTTTTAAAAAGGAAACATTTTTTTCACTTTCACCAGACATGCCTATAAAACTTATAAATAGTCACAAAAAATATTTTTCAGCTGAATAAGCTTTTGTAGCTAGAAGATACAACCAAACCACCTGGGCACTAAATTCCATACAGCTAAATTGCATATAAATTATAGCATGTGCTAGTAACTCTACATCCAAAATTAACACATTCGGGCACAGGAAAAAAATAAATAAATAATTCAAACAGTTACACACATTTCATCAAAAAAAAAAAAAGAAAAATTTAAAAAAAAAAAACAATATACTTTTGAGATGTGAAGAAATCAGCGGCCCATGTTCAGCACTGATTTTCCGGAGAAATCAGCGGCGTATTCAAATTTGATAATCTGACCTTTGTGCCCCTATAAGACCCCGAATTAGCAATAAACTTTTCAGGTGTGAGAAGGGTTGGGGTTTTACTGGGGAAGGGTAGTTTGGGTAATTCACACGTGGCAGGAAAAGGTCAAACGACGGAGTTGGAGTATTTTAACGGGGTGATTGGAGATCCTCCATTGATGATTTGTGTTAGCAAAAGCGTACATTTTGTTGTTTATTTTTATACTCCTACAAATTATTGCATATGTATTTATATATATTTTTTAATTTTAAATTAAATTTAACAAAAATAATAAATTTATATTATTTTTGAATACAAAATCAGTGTAAATTTACCAATTTTATTATATTAAAATATAAAATTATTATATTTTAAAAATTATATTGTGCAATAATTTGTGGACGGAAGAAGAACGTTCTAACGTGCATATTTAATTTTTCTTAAATGAATTGAGCTTCACTGCAATCCTGGAACATATACCATTGTATATTTGTACACTTTGGACACACAAATGATAGTTATACAAGAAGAATTTTAAAAACAAATACATTTTTGGCCCAAATCAGTTTGGCCAATCAGCCTTAAAAGTTGCCAAATTTTTTTAACATACAAAGATGAAAGAAGTAAGAAAACTTGCATTTCGGCATCAAATAATCCGCATTACATAGATTTTCAACACAATCCAATTCTGTTTTGCTCAAAATAAACAACAAAAATGCATATACTAATATACAAATCCATTTGATCAAACACCTCAGCTATCACGAATAACGATCTATAACAACATCTCATGTACGTAAAAGAACTCTCTTCATCTTTCATCTTTTGGCCGAATCTGGACAAACATTGTCATTTCTCGAGCCAATATCCATATGCTTCTGCTTCTTCGAACTGTGAGATTCTTCTTCCAAGGCCTTCAACTTGTTCTTAATGGCAGCTATTTTAGCACTTCGATTCATTTGTCCTCCCGAAGGAGTTGATGACTCCCCAGATATTTTGCCAGAGATATCAGTAGTTTCGGACAAGTTCTTTTCGCTAGCAAGACGAACGACCAATGGACGCCCGCAGACCAATTTCCCGTTCATCTTCTCCTTGGCCAATTTAGCTTCCTGCATGCTCACTTTACAAGCGGAAATCAGGACTGGTATGATGTGCCATCATCTCATTCATTCAAGGCAGGCAGTAGTTCTACTGATATCAGATACAGTAGTGATATCCATATACAGAGTGTACAATGTCTCAAGTGGCAAGATTTTGTAAGTTGATTTTTCAAAAATAGGATCAATGTACAAGATATTTGCCTCGTAAGAGTCGATACACTTTCTTTACATGATTGTTGGTTTGTGAACACTTTCTAAATATTTTCACGTGTGTAAATATCTTCAAGAAAGTTGTACCGCTATCCATTTGTAACGAGTGATTTCTAACTTACCTCTTTGGTATTGAACTGAACGAAAGCATACCCACGTGGCTCTCCACGTTTGGCGCCACGTGTATGCCACAAGAAATCCTCAGCTATTATCTTCCCAAATGGAGAAAACATTTTGATCAACGAGGCCCTGGTAGAACAAATGAGATTTTAATGGTGCGGCAAGTGGAGAACAATGGAACTTATTCCTGATTTTCAAATTAAAGCTACTCATTTGTGTATACGTCGAAGCAAATAATGGGGGTGAAATTCATTTAATTTTTCCTTACTCTGTTATCCTGAGATCAAGGTTACCGATATAAAGTCGGCACTCGCATTTTTCATCGACGAAACCACTAACATCCTGCAACCATTGACAAACTCAGTCCACTGAAAAACTATACCATTAAGCTTAGCGAGGTTAAATCAAATTACTATAATCATATGTTCTGAGTCAAAATCTAATACCACTCATTGTCAAAATGCCTTGGCTTTTATTCGAAAGTTGGTCTTTACTTCGCCACATCTAGTGTAGAAAAATAAAAAGTACCTCCAAAAACACTTATTTTGACGATTTGAAAGAAATTACGTAATAATTGCAAACAAGTACATTTGCAAGCATAAGAAGACAGTTAAAATGCACAAACCATAATCTTAGAATGACGAACTTGACAGCAGAAACCTGTAACGCTATGCACCTAACCAGCAAATATCAGGCAATTTCTGAAGGATGAGAGCTCCTGCATAAATAACACTTGCAAGAAAATGAAAATTTGCTAATCCTCGAAAAACTAATTAGGATATAAACTTTAATTACTGCACTAATCCACCGATTATTTCTGGGACAATTGGTAAGAAATAAAAAAATGGGAAACAGAAACTGCAAAGGAAAGCATGGGGATTTTAGATGCATGAGAAAGACAACAACAGAGAATTGCCGAATATTTTTTATTTTTTATTTATAGTCAAGAGAATTGCCGAATATGAAACCACAGAGTGAACAACTTCCTAAAGAAATACGTTACTCTGTCCCCTCAAAATCCAAGGTCTAGTTGTGAAGTTAGCTATACGGAAACCGGGGCCCCTCTTCGTAATTTCTTATTTGCCGGCCAAAGCCATCAAACCATAAGGGGGAAGAAATCAGATTATGGAAGAGCTTATCTTCAATATTTCAACTTAATTGGGCTTAGTTTGGCAACACACTTTCTAGAAATCAAAATTTTGCTCGCTCGCCCTTATAATACTAATTTTAGAAATTGCAACCATCAGTCTTTCTAAATACAAATTATAACTTATATGCATGTAAATTTTGGTGAGGGAGATAACTCATGCTAATAAAGTTGAAAGATATTAAAAGGAAATTAATTTCTCATTAGATAAATGGGTAATAGTAGTAGATTTCTAAGTAGAGAAATCCACATGTGAAATAAAGAAAGCTTTCAGAAGTGGATGCTCTTAATGTTTCTATGACCAAGTGAACTTAGGGTTAGGGCATATCCACCACTGATCCTAAATGGGGGTATCTGTTCTAAATGTTAGTGATTAAATTTAAGGGGAAAAAAAAATTTCTTACACTGAGTGTATCTTAAACTAAACCCTAACATATACAAGAATCCAAAATTAAACATCAAATAAATGAGTAATTAACAGAAAATAGAAGTTTTATATGACTTACTGGTGATTTTTTTCGATCGCTATTGTAAATCTCTTAACGTTTTCATAACAAAAATCTAAGAAAGATCGGAGAGAGGGATAGATATAGAGAGAGAAACTATATTACACATAGGGTACTTGTGAAATCCCACCCTTGAGGTTGGATCTATTATCATTTATCACCCATTAGTTTTATTTTCGATCAATTAGGTATCTCAAGTTTCAATAAATTATGAATGAGCACATTTTCTTCTAAATTTGAACTTTCATGACTATTTTACCCTTCGCTTTGAATATACAAAATTATATCTTTCATTAACAGTATTAATCCTCCACTTTTAACTAATATGAGCTTGCGGGGGCGGGTATCCAAGTTTGGCTCTCAAACACATATGCATATGCTGCGGACGCAGAATGCGCGCAGGCCAAGAAGCAGGGCGGGTGGCGGGTCAAATGCTGGATAACAATTGGCTTGCAAATTTGCAGGCCAAATGAACACCCCAAATGTCTATAATAGTTCAAATAAAATTCTATTTGGCACATGTAACAATTGAGATAGTAATAGTCCATAAACTTCAAAAAAAAGGGCAACAAATTTGGTCTTCAAGTTGTATAAAAGAAAAATAATAGACTTCTCGATAATTATCTATTGAAACGGTCCAAAAGTGCTTAGATCTTGTGTTGATTTTATTTTTATGTTTTGTGATCCTATAAATATTGAACCCAGTTTTTTCAGGCAGGCTCTGCTAAAAGCCCATTCTATTTTTGGGCCTAGATTGTTTAGCTTTTGGGCTATTTAAAAAGTTATTCCCTTGGTGAGTTTTGGAGTAAGATGTTTTTTCCTACCGTCAGTCCCCTCTCTCTCTCTCTCTCTCTTTTTACTCCAAAAATTAAAATTTCTAGCTTGTATAAATTTACTTTTTCCTGAAATTTGTAAACTTCGTACTTTTTTTTTGTCAAGAGTACAATAAAAAAAGATTACTATGTTTATTTTTAAAACAATATTGAACGTAGTTTAAATTGTGTGATCCGAACTGTTAACTTAACACTTACAATGTATGCAATGACTCGCCGGCACTAATATTGATTGCTACTTTTATTAGATATTTTTATATTCGTATTTCAATTTGACTATATGACTCTGATAACAATTTTTTTTCTGCATATAAACGAATTCCAATATGAAAATACAGTCATACTATCAAAAATTACAAAAATAAAATTTTCTGCTTTAAATTTTATTGAGGATTAAAAAATAAATAATAAAACTTAAAAATCATCTTTAAGATTGACTATTTTTCATATAGAAAAAGTCGTCAACATTGTCCCACCAAAATAAAGTGTCGGTAGCCAGAAATAATGAAGGCCAGTGGTGACAAATGACAATATGACAAGCTGCATTACTAGGAATAAGTCACAAGTTTGTGAAGGATTGAAAAACCCATTACATATATATATATATATATATATATATATATACGTGTGAGAACTCGGTGCTTAATATCCCGCCTAGCAATTAGTTGGTGCCAACCCACTTTATCTTTCAAGAATATTCGGCCAAGACATTGAATATCTATTTTCTGAATGCCCATCAAAAAAATAATAAAAATTACAATTATAGACTAAAATCATACCATATGAACACCTTTTGGTTAAAAATAAAATACCACACACAGTTGGAGAGTGTGAAGAAGTAAATTCACAAGCCGAACTTTTTTCGACGCCTACTCGGCTTATTTACGAAACGGACTTTTAAAATCAAGCTTTAAGTATGTGATTCAACATATATGATAACTTGCAAGCATATAGTGCAAAAAGTAAACGAGCTAACCCGTACTGTTAAAAATAGCTTTAGAACTCAATGTGTCAAGTTCTAAAATTTGTTCGAAGGTACAAAGGGAAAAGAAACTCGAAAAAATTTCTGTGCCCATAATTCACAGTAATGAAAGATGGTTCGCGACATTCTCATTGGAATCAGAAACCAACTAATTAAATTTCTAAAAAAGAGGAGTACCGATAGAAAAATTACCAACATATATCCATCAATCCAAGCTTAACTCTAATGTCGTATTAAAGCTCGTATACTTCAAACATTAAGTTTGAAACTAGTATGGCCTCAATAAAGTCTCTTCCATGATTTTCTTCCTCCATGGATTTGGCCATTCATTATCATTGTAGTTATATTCATGAGAATTCAATCTAAACCATTAGTGATCATCCATGCACAATTACTAAGTAATATAATGGTGAGAAGTGTCTAGCCACATAAACATAATATACAGTAAAAAAGTTTAAAAATAATTTTATAATTGCATAAAAAAAAATCTATTTGTGTGGGCAAAATTTACTTACCATTACACCAATCCCGCTAGTGTTAAACACGTGTTTCGCTATCGTGAAATATTCCTTGTAGATTATTATAAGCTGGATGATAGACTTTGTGTAGGCTTGAGGTCCCATTAATTGCTCACTGGTCACATCGGTAGACTTTATTTATACACTTTTCAAAAGAGAATGTTGCATGAGAGTGGAAAAACTCATTCACGCAGTGAATTAGCGATTAAGTTTAAATATTTTTTTTTATAATTTATATATTTAATTTTAATT
>MKEJ01039115.1:0-14235 GCA_001753735.1 Embelia ribes
ATAATTCCCACAAGATTTAAACATATTATCTTTATCTCCTTTACACAACTCCCTTTGAAACTAATTTTCATTCACATGTTTTATGATTTTTGACGATATAATATATAGTTTCGAAACTCACGTTACAAACCTTAAAATCTATCTAAGAACAGGTAAAAAATTGTTATATGTATTCCACAAAAAATGACTTAAAGTTAGCAACTTTAATGAGTTCTAATCATATAAAAAAATCACATAAAAACATACATTTTTCAACATTACTTTCCCTACTAAACTTTTTCTCCGGCAATATAATGTTTCAATGCATAGATACCACCCCAATTGAAAAATCTGAATCCACCACCATTCAATCGATTGCAATCGTATTGTAAAGGATGATTGAGGTTACCACATTGTCCGGGAATAAAGAATACACTTATGTATCATTATATTTATATGATAGGCTGGCAGATAAGATTTTCATGACATTATTTATTATTATTAAGGATCTTTATTGATTCTATACGCTGGCACGCCTATGAGCGATGCAATATCTTCCAATTCTCGTTTTCATTCTTACCATTTTTTGAATAATAGGTCTGATTCTCTCATGTTTCTGGTCCCATTTTGCGAAATGATGACTTAATTCGTAACTTATTAGCTGCTTGTAGCTTTTGTGCTTAATTATTTTTAAATTTTTTGTTTAAAAACTGATGTGTTTGGCCACTTGCCTCTTAAACAAATTTTTTTTTCTACTACTGTGGCTTAAAAAGTAGAAGGCTGTAATTGAATCCATCCAAATTTTTTTGTTGACCTGAGAAAAATATTTTTTTTCACTTAAAATTGTATCCAACCAAACTTCAAATGTAGATATACCCATATTCGAGTGAGAGAAAGAAGGGTTCAAGGACAAAAGTAGCTCACAAGTCTATAAAAGCTGAAAGAGGAAGTGATAAAAGGTGACTTATACCTTGTTAGAAGCCAAAGCCATGTCTAACCTTCAAGTGCAAAAGGAATTCTTAGCACCCTCCCTTGTTTTTGCTTCGATCTTTTTAGTATTGGTACTAAAATTCCTATGGCCCAAAGCATCAAGAGAAGGGAAACTCCGACTCCCCCCGAGCCCACCGAAACTACCCATAATCGGAAACCTCCACCAGCTTGGCCACATGCCCCACCTCTCCCTCTGTCACCTCGCCAAAAAATTTGGTCCCATCATCCATCTGCAACTCGGTGAGGTTCCAACGGTTGTGATTTCATCCGCTAGAGTCGCAAAGGAAGTGCTGAAAACACACGACCTCGCTCTTTCAAGCCGTCCACAACTCTTCTCGGCCAAACACCTCTTTTACAACTGCACTAATGTTGTATTCTCGCCATACGGTTCTTACTGGCGATCGATACGTAAAATTTGCATCCTTGAGCTTCTTAGCGCGAAGAGGGTCCAATCTTATAGCTATGTGAGAGAGGAAGAAGCGGTTCATTTGGTTCGTAGAATTGCAGAATTCTATCCCGGTAACACGGATTTAACCAAATTCCTTGGGTTATATGCTAACGATGTCCTTTGCCGAGTTGTATTAGGGAGAGATTTTACCCAAGGAGGAGACTACGATAGACACGATTTCCAAAAGATGCTAGATGAGTACCAAGTTCTGCTCGGGGGTTTTAGTGTTGGCGACTTTTTTCCCTCGTTTGAGTTCCTACACACCATAACTGGCATGAAATCGAGACTAGAACGCACTTTCCAAAAGTTTGACAGATTTTTCGACGAGGTGATAAATGAGCATCTTATTCCGGAAAAAGCGAAAGGAGAGGAACACAAGGACCTTGTAGATGTCTTGCTAGAAATACAAATGAACGGATCGGCTGATACGGCCCTCACCATGGACAATGTTAAAGCCATCATGTTGGTATGCAATATAATACCCTTTTCTATCTCATTTTCTTTTGAAAGATCAATCGCAACAAGTGATTTCAAAATTAGAGCACTTAAGAAACACTAGCAAATACAGCACACCAACCGTTACTTGTCGGTTAAATCCGCTTATATACACTTGCGAGGCTGAGGCCAACTTATTACTAGAATTCATTTGACTCTTATCATTCATAATCTCTAAGGTTCTATATCAAAAAGTAGATTTTAGTAGTAGGTTTTTCTTCTCAACTAGAGGCAAATAGTGACAAGAGAGCTATTCAACATTATATTCGGACTCGTTTGGTTGTAAATTTTAAGCAAATCAGCTAGTTTATTTCTTACTAAGAAAATAACTAGATGCATCAAACTTATTTAGATTAAAATAACAAATAAACTCAGTTTAAAAGCTTAAGCACCTATATATTATTCAACTTTTATGTTAATAAGTTAAAAAACTATAGTTTATAAGCTGCAACCAAATAAGTGTAATTCAAATTTTAATTGGAGAGCATCAAAGCTTGAACACAAGGCATGTACGTGCTCTAACACCCAAACAAGTGCGATCCAGTTTTTAATTGGGCAGCATCAAGACTTAAACATAAGGCATGTAACTACTCTGATACCATGTTAGATGATCTGCTATCATCTTTCCTAAAATCTTATAATGTTTGGTTGGGGGGCATTTGATATTTTTCACTTTTAACAGTTATTGTTGGACTATCAAATAGTCTCATTATTTCGTAGTGTTTGTCTTGAAAAGTTACTATAGAAACATTAACAGATGACAATTCTCCATGGCTAATAGTTGGTTACAGAAATTGTTTCAACCGACCGGTGAAAACAAATTGAAAATTTATAGCTTGATTAGCTCATTTTTCCAAAAACAAGTAAAAAAAAAAAAAAGCCCATCAGATATGACAGTTCTCGTAATTGCAGGACATGTTTGCGGCAGGGACAGATACGACATTCATAACCTTAGATTGGATAATGACGGAGCTTGTGATAAACCCCAAAGTCATGGAAAAAGCACAATCCGAAGTGAGAAATGTCATAGGAGACCGAAAGTTTGTGCTAGAAACTGACCTGCCTCAGATGCCCTACTTAAAAGCCATTGTGAAAGAGATCTTCCGGCTACACCCTCCAGTGCCCGTTCTAGTCCCAAGAGAATCCATCGAAGACGTAACAATAGATGAATATCATATTCCCGCAAAAACAAGATTATTCATCAATGTCTGGGCCATAGGAAGAGATCCCGAGAGTTGGGAAAATCCGGAAATATTTGAACCGGAGAGGTTTATGAACAGCGATATCGATTTTAAGGGGCAGGATTATGAACTGATACCTTTCGGAGGTGGGAGAAGGAGCTGCCCCGCTATCAACTTTGGGGCGGCTACTGTTGAGGTGGCATTAGCACAGCTTCTATACAGTTTTGATTGGGAGCTTCCACCTGGTGTTAAAGCACAAGATTTGGATATGACTGAGGTTTTCGGAATCTCAATGCATAAGAAAGCGCATTTCATCGTCGTAGCTAAACCACGCTACATATAAGAACTACAAAGAAACGCAGCATCAAGAGATGGGGTATTGCAAAAGAGAAACGACGAGGCGAAATCTTGTCGAATTTCAATCCTTTTGTAAATTTTGGTGCATTGACAGTTTCGAATTTCAAGATTTTCGTTACATACGCTATCAATAAAAGATTCTTAATAATCTTAATACCTCTTTCTCGAAATCCTATTCCGCAACTCAAGACCAGCAGAATGAAAATCAGCTAAAATGCCATATACGCTCGGGAAAAATATATATTTTTTTTATTTGGATATGTATGCACATTCCACTGGATTGGAATATAGTTGCTTTCGATGTAGGGTTCATTTGAATTGGCATATTTCACTGTGATCCCAATTACTAAAGTTTGAAGCAACAAATAATTTAAAATAGTCAAATTTTTTTATTTTGTTTGCTATAGAAAATTAGATTTAATGAACAATATAAGTTGGCCTTAGGAGTAAAACCCAAGTGTTTTACACTAATGGTCTTCATAGTTTGGATAAAGGTTTGATCTTATAGTTTCAACTATAACACACAACAATCTCCAACTTCGGAAAGAAAATGGATTTAACCACCAAATTTAGTAACACATGACAAGGTTTGGTCTTTCCATAGTATTTTCCTAATTAAACTTATTTTTAGGTCAATTGATATGAATTTTATGTTTTAAAACGGTTTTGCATCCTCTCGGAACCATTGTAATCGATAAGTTTTTCATATAAGCAAAATGCATAAATGGCAACCAACATATAAATCTTTTGGAGCATTATCATAAGAGTACAAATTGTTACCATAGACAGTTTTACTTGGAAGAGCAATTTGTTACCATAGCAAATCAAAGTACAAAGATACGAAAATGATTTCTTATAATATTGAGCCTCTCAAAAGAAAGACAAACTACACGAACAACTTGCTCTCTAGCTATTGTAGACAGGCAATTAGTCATCGGATTATCCATTAACGTTTCAAAATCTTGGAAGATCCATCCAAAGCTTAAACTTATACTCTTTATTTTTTGTGTTTAATTTAATAGTTTGCGCAAATTCTGAAACTGCTAAATAGTAAGGTGTTGTAAAGCTAATAATGCAAATAA
Organism: Embelia ribes; assembly: GCA_001753735.1. Lineage (NCBI taxonomy): Eukaryota > Viridiplantae > Streptophyta > Magnoliopsida > Ericales > Primulaceae > Embelia > Embelia ribes. The sequence goes on from MKEJ01039115.1 coordinate 4,533, forward strand.
ATAGAGCTTAGCAAAACCCTCCATTGTTCACACCGTAAGGTTTGGGCTCGGCTCAGTTCACATTTTTGTTATGGACAGCTCGTGCTTAGCTCAATTAGTTTAGCAGAATAAGCCAATCATGAGTCTATAGCTCTGCTCATTTAGAGAGTTCATTTTAATAGCCGTAAATTGTTAAATTCACATTAAAAAAAATTCAAATATTAATATGAAATTATTTTGAAATCGCTATCTAATTACAAATTATTAACATAAATATCAAATATTCAATCTAAATTAATATTTATATGTACTTAAGTACGCACACTTATTTTTCTAATTTAAAATTATATATATTTTTATTTAAAATTAATCAAGCAAATCCGAATATTTAACCAATGTAATCGATAATTATTTTGACTCAGCTATTTTTTCAATTAACACTCCTTTGCCATTGTGACTTGGCTCCTAGTATGTAAAAACCTAATTCTCAACAAAATGATGACAAATTTATTTATAAATTTGCTCGATTCATTTGCATATCAAGTTACTAACTATGGGATCATATTTTCTAGTTAACCCGAAACGAAACCGGCTTTGAACCATCCGCCGTTTTTGCTATTTCTCTTCGCACCCTCCTCTTATCCTCATCCTTCCCTAAACCCTAATCTCTCTCTGTCTCTCTCTCTCTCTCTCTCTCAATCTCGCTCCTCTCTCCATGGCCTGTGTAACAAAACCCATACCAAAGCCCTCACCTTTCCCCAACGGGTGCCTAATCTCCCTCCCATCATCAACCTTCACCTCCCAAATCTCTCTCCCAATCCCCTCCTCAAAACCCATCAAAATCTCGTGCTCTTTCTCCCTCACTAGCAAAACCCATTTTTCCAAATTGGCCGCTTACGTGTCGGATTGGGCCCACCCGGAGGAGAGCACGACCGCGGTGGCGGTGGCGGAGGAGGAGGCCGGTTTCGGATGGGGCGGGGAAGGGGGTGGCATGGAGGAGAGAGAGGGAGAGGAAGAGGAGGAGGAGGCGTGGCAGGAGCCGCCGGAGGAGGCGAAGCTGTTCGTGGGGAACTTGCCGTTTGATGTGGACAGTGAGGGGTTGGCTCAGATCTTTCAGCAATCCGGTGTTGTTGAGATTGCTGAGGTATTAGGGCATTTCCACAGTTCTAACTATTTTTAGTCATAATTTTTAATTCATATAAGTAGGTGGATCCTAAATTTAAAAATAGAACTGTGAATGAATAATAGTACCGTTGTTCTAGGGAGTATCGTAGCAAACTCTCAAATTTTGGGGATTTGATAATGTTTGGATACATTGGTAGCAGATTTCTATTGGATTTAATATCTAAAATTAGGATTAGTTTTTAGGGTCACTGGTGGTGCCTTAAGGGTTTTTTATTCAGTTTTTTTGTAGCTTAAAGCTGTGATTTTTAGTTACATCATTGCTCAAAGTTGTCATTTTTTTTTTTTTTTGGTTTTGTTGATTTATAGAAGTTAGTACAGTTAGNNTTTTTTTTTTTTTTGGTTTTGTTGATTTATAGAAGTTAGTACAGTTAGAGTTTGAGTTTTGTTTTCATTTATTTGGTTTACGGAAATTTAGCATCTAATTTGACCCGGATATTTTTGGTATAAGGGATTTCAGAGCAGGCTTGTGTTCTGCAGATTGCTGAGGTATGGGGGTTTTTAATTCATTTTTTTGTAGCTCAGTGTTGTGATTTTTTTAGTTATGTTACTGATCAAATTTGTCATTTTTTTTTGGTTTGCTTTAAAGAGTTATGTCCATTAGAGTTTGAATTTTTGTTTCTTGGTTTATGGGAACTCAGCATGTGTATGGGATTTTACAAGGATTTTTTTCTGGTAATAAGGAAAAAATTAGAGCAGACCATTGTTGTTGAGATTGTTGAATTAAAGGTTTTGGTTCAATTTTGTGTACCTCAAAGTTGTGATCTTTTGTTAGGTTTTGTTTGGTTTGTGAAAATTTGCAGTTCTTAGTATGTTTTTGGGGATTTGCATAGTGTGTGGCATTTAATTTGGTGCTTTCTATTAAGTGCTCAAGGGTAGCCCAAAGTTGCGTTTTTCTTATAATCTGTTTCATTTATGGAATTTTTAGTACGTGTCTGGGATTGTTTGGGATTTGCACGATATTGTGGAATTTTATTTGTTACTTTTGATAAGTGTCTAAAAGTGGCTCAATGTTGTGATGCGGTTGTATTAGGATTTATTGAGTGGTAATTTAGTGTGTATTTGAGACCTTTTAAGGATTTGTCTGGTGTTTGGAATTGGAGTTGGTATTTGTAGAAAAATATAGGTATATATTTTGTGTGCCAATCTGTCAAATTGTTTGTGGTAAAGAGTTTCCTTTAAAAAAATTAGTCATTTTGTTGTAACTGATTTTGGGAGAGACAATGTACGAGAATAAGCTTAAGGGGAAAGTAAGCCATTGTCTTGAAAATATATAGATGTTGAATCAAACCAATTAACTTGTTTCTTTGTGGTTGTTTTGCAGGTTATTTATAATAGGGAGACTGATCGAAGCCGTGGGTTCGGGTTTGTGACAATGAGCACCGTTGAACAAGCTGAGAAGGCTGTGGAGATGCTCCACCAATATGTGAGTCATATATACTTTTGCATTGTTGGCTTTAATTTTCGACATTAATGAGTGATATCTGGTTAGCCTTTGTTCCTCTATGGAAGTATTTTAGGAAACAAATTCATTGTAGCAAATAACAACAGGAAAACGAGTCAGTCATGAATGGAAATTTGCTGAACAACATTAACAAAGTGTTTGTTTATGAGGATTTGAATATTTAATGGTTGGTGAAAGCTATATATTATCATTAAGGAATGCGAGGATTCGAAATCATGAGGATTTTTTTTTTTACTTTAAACAAGTTATGAGTCTGTGCTTGCTATTTATGTTTTTAGTTACTAATAATACCAATGTTTTACTCAAATCCTAGTGTTTTACCCTTCAAAATTACCTGTTTATATTTTCTTCATTGATTAATTGACCATGAATGTTTTTATTGATCAACCAGAAACATGTTGAAATAAAGACAACTTATTTATAATTTGATGCAGGACTTGAACGGTAGGCTTTTAACTGTCAATAAGGCTGCTCCCAGAGGAGCAAGGCCAGAGCAGGCTCCGCGTGTCTTTGAGCCTAGCTACAGGCTCTATGTCGGCAACTTGCCATGGAATGTAGATGATGCACAATTGGAGCAGGTGTTCAGTGAACACGGAAAGGTGGTAAATGCTCGGATTCTTTACGACAGGGAGACTGGCCGTTCACGAGGATTTGGTTTCGTAACAATGGAAACCGAGTCCGACGTCAATGAGGCTATTGCGAACCTAGATGGACAGGTATTGTGCTATACAGCATGCCTTTTTTCATTATGGATAATAGGAATTCCTACACGCACAATTTTATCTAACAGGATGATGCTGTAGTGGCAACTGTCATTCTAAAACACTTTTATTGGCTCATGGGGAAAGAAACACCTGAAAGAGTATTTTCATAGCTATACAATCGCCAATGCCACATCATTGTGTACTCAAAAGATTTTGTATGTGTAGCTTTTTCCCATTGATAGATGATACACCTCCGTAGTTGGTAGGATTATGAAAGGACATTTTCAATAAAATAGAATTTAAACTTCTGAGTTGTTCTAATGCAAAGGCGATTCTTGGAGAACCCTTTTCCCGGACATTTTCTCCGAACACCTTGGTTACCCGAGCTGCAATATATATACTTATCTCTAGTTAAAATGTTTATTCTTAGTGCATAACAATTTAAGTACACTATGATGCACTGTTCTGAGGTTTATAATTAAGTGTTATGTAAAACCTCATGCTTTCTTCTATCTACTTCTATTACATCGATTCTCAACCAAGTTCAACTAAACTTCAAGTCTGGCCGCATCTATGAACAACTCAAATCTTTGTTGTGCTTAGCTGGAATGATTTTCGGCGTTTGGCTCATGAGTTTCAATTGCTGAGTTGTAACTCTACTTATTTGTATATGGCAGGAGTTGGGTGGAAGGGCAATCAGAGTGAATGTGGCTGAAGCTAGACCAAGGCGTACTTTTTAATGTCCAATGATACGAGCTCTATATGTAATATTTTTCCATTTATTTGGTAAGAAATTTTGTCGAACGTGTTGTTCATTGTAGTATTCAGTGTGTTTTATCACTGCCTGATTTATTTGTTGGTTGAATTATATGCCGTTAGGTGATAATTTCATCTTTTTTCAATCATTTCTTATCCAAAAACTGATATCAGATCAAACATTGTGAAATGTATTTAGAGCTCTCTTCAGGTTGCGTTTGGTTAGTTGGTTGATGTGCTCATATGTTGAATATTTTGCCTAGTACTTTCAGAACTGAACATTTTAAAATCTTCAGAACATCCTCGTATCGAATTTTTACGAAGTGCTCTCATTTCTTTGGGGCCGAAACACCATGATGCAGTACACTATAATTCCTGTTGCTGTTATCATCTTAACGTGAGTTGTACTGGCTCGTGAGGCACAATTTAGTGCTACGTGTAGCTTCGGGTGGATGCATAGATTTGGGCAATAATTCACGTATAATTCATAGAGACCTACTTAGTGATGACATTGAATCTGATATATTGGATTTTGGGCAGCAGATTTTTGGCTGGCAAAAGGGATATCGTGCTCAGGATTTTTGGCTGGCAAAATGGATGTCGAGCTCAGGATTTTTGGTCCCTAGAGTGCCAGTCTTGTAATATCAAGGCCTGTGGTTAGACCCTGCATTAAATTTTTCTTCTCTACTTTTTTTTTTTTATAGTTCTTTTGTTTTAAGGGCAAATTATATTTTAGTACACCAAATTATCAACACAAATCCAATTGATACCCCAAATTAAAAATCAATCAAATTGATACACTATATTACTAAAAATTTAAAAAGTTAAGCTTTCCGTCCAAATTTCTGCAGTCGCAGGGGCATTTTTGGATTTTTAAAAATATTATAACGGGTCGTTAATAGATGACATGTATAGTGGCAAATTAGACTTTTCACATTTAATTTTCCCTCCAAATCTATTTCTTCCTCCCACCTCCCTCTACGAACCCTAATACCCTTTCTTCAGTATCACTCTCTCCCGATATGCGACTTTCTCGTTCTCTCTCTATGTCTCACTCTCTCCCACTTTCACACTCTCTTTCTCTTTGCATCTCCCTCTGTATCTATACATCTCTCTCTGTATATTTCTCTATGTCATGGATGTAAGAATGTGTCACTGCTTGGATCTCGCTGTTGAACGCACTTCGTGGACCAACTTGAATCGGGAAATGAGATTTCACACTTGTGAAGGTGGTGGACCACCTAATGGCTGCAATTATTTTCTTTGGCTCGACTCACCTATGTGTCAACGTTCAAAGGATTTGATACCTGGTCTGCTTTGTAGGATAAATGCAATGGAGTATGAGTTGGAGCAGCAGAAGATGATGATTAGGAAATTAAAAATCTGCTTAATTATAAGTGTTTGTTTTATATTTGTTCTTTTAATGATTTATGGGTCTGATGGAGAAGTTACTTGTAATGTAGTTTGTAAGTGTTTAGCTAATGGTGAGTACTGAATGTATTTCAATGTCACTTTGTATTAATGAAATGTTGAATCCTAATTTAATGTTAATATTATGATTTGTGGCTTTTTATTATTAAAATGTTAATGGAGTGATAATAAGGCATAGTGACTTCTACCAAATGATAATACAATTGGATTGCCTCATGCCAAAACAACAAAACTTGCAATATCTTATGCCAAAGGACAGTACAAACATAATTGCAGTTCATTGATTCTCATATGCCTCTTTATCAACTCTCTTCATCCTTTCTAGTGCATCATTGAAGTATGGAATGGTGGTGGCCCTAGCAGCTTCCCACAGCAGATCCTTCAGCATCAAACCCCTATATTTTTGTTTGAAATTGTTGTATAGGTGCCTCACACAAAACCTGTGCTCAACACCTGGTAGCACATCCTCCATTACTTTAATGAGGCCCTATCAAATAGAGAGCAATAATGGCTTTAAGTAGAAGCAGAAAAATAAAGAGGATAGAAGTAACAATATTTGTCAGAGAAGTAACAACATTACCTTTTACTTGTCAGATACTCAGGTGCCACAATTTCAATGTCCTGCCTAATCAACTTCAGAAACCACCTCCAAGTCTTGTAGTTCTCTTAGCCTACAACCCCATATGCAAATGGGTACATGCAGTTATTGGGATCAATTGCAACTGCTGTCAAAAGCACTCCCTTACTTGGCCCTATAAAATGACAATCATCTACACCAACTACAGGCCTACAACCTTATAAAAACCCCTGCTTCAAGGCTCCCCAACATATATACAAATATCTAAAAATAGACTCTCCATTTGGTCCAACATTTTCCCTCACCTTCATCACAAGTGTAGTCCCTGGATTTGACCTCTTAACTTCTTCAATATAGTCCCAAAGCTGTGCAAACTGCTCATTTGATGAGCTCATAATCATCTCTCTAGTCATTCTCATTGCTTTAAAAGCCTTATTCATTGTGACCTTGCACTTAAGTGCTGCCTGAACTTCTATTTTAAATTTCTTGACTTCCCATTTAGGATTAGCCCTAATCCTGTTCAAGAACATCTTTGCAATTACATATGATTTGCAATATTTTTTTATATTTTTTCTACTATATGAATATTTGTCAAGCAATTAGCTAATATGAAAAGTTTCATTACCCTTCAACCTAATAACAAAACACTTCCATGTACAACCTTGAACACAAACTATAGATATCTTATCCCTGGAACTTCTCTTGAACTCCACATTTTTCCCCTCTTGAAGAGCATATGTTGTAACAGCTGCTCTAAAGTTAGTAACATTTGTAAATCTCATTCCAACTTTAACTACACATTAAAAATGCCAGCCCTAGAGAAAACTCTTACTCTACCCTTACCTTCATCATCATCACTAGCCAAGCTATTCAAGTTAGTTTCAGAATTTGCACACCCCTCATTCATGATATCAGCTTCATTACCAATGGGTGACTGATATTGACCAGGTTGAGTACCCATAGTTTCATGTATAACAGTATCCACAAGACCAGCCCCAAGATCATCATCTACACTAAGGTCTTTATCACTGCCACAAAATTTTTCTAATTCCTCTTCTTCCTCAATGCCTACCACATAATCATTGTCCATGATATCATCAGTACACTCACCATTATCATAAGATAATACAAAAGTCTCAATACAAATCTCTACAACCATATCAGTATCCACATGTTTTTCTAAATCTACGAGATCCTTATCACTTTTAGTTTCATTCAATCCTGGCCTAAAATCATTTCTAGGGCATTTAAAATAAAACTTTTTTACATAAGAAGCTTGAACTCCCACCTTACTACAAATCAACATCAATTCCATATAACTCATAATATTTGGATTGCCAAAATCAATAAAAGTTGCATCCCCATTCACATATTGTACCTCTTCATCCCATCTAAATGACCCCCATGATGCAACTGAATAGTAAACAGAGAAGAAGGTTGCCCTACAAATCAGTATAATACGGTCAAAATCATTGTAATACAAGAAAAATCACTGTAATAATAATTAATTTAAACAAATTCATATATAAAATACCTAATTGGACACACAAAATCCCAATTTTACAGAAATCCCCAAATTTAAAAAAAAAAAACTATTTTACAAGCAAAAATGCATGAGTTCAAGCAAAAGTAGTAAAAGATGAAACTTACTGTATGGAGGTGCTCTCAACCCATTCCTTAGTGGTTCTCTGCGGATAGTGTAACCAACCATGATCGAAGACTCTCGCTATCTCTCTGATTAGATCGTCTTTCATGTTCTTTCTTTCTCTATTTTATACTCAGGAAATAACATATTTCAAATATTTGGATGAGGAAATTATAAAAAATAAATAAAATTTGAATGAGGATGGCCTAATATCTGACTTAGCGGAAATTGTTACGGAAAGCATAACTTTCTAAATTTTTGGTATTATAGTGTATCAATCCAATTGATTTTTAATTTGGGGTATCAATTGGATTTGTGCTGATAATTTGGTGTACTAAAAGATAATTTTCCCTACTAATAATCAAAATAAAGTCGCAAATGCACAACACATATTTCAAGCACTCCAACTTTTGCTTGGGAATTTGAATTTAAACATTGTGGCTATTCAAAATCCTAGTATTCCTCCCATTGTTCTTCCCCCGGTTCTTCATCAAGTTCCTCCTCCTGCTCCTCAACCTACTTTTCATCAATATAGTAGTCAACCATAATACAGTGGCCAACCATGGTATGGCGGACAACAACCACAATACGGTGGTCCCCAACCATAGTATGGTGGTCAATAGCCATATGTTAATCCTTATCTGTAGCCACAACCTCGTCTGGTTCATCTTGCAAATGTCCCTATTTAGCAAATGTTGAATCCGGTAAAGCAATGTCAACATACCTACATTGTTTTACCACATGAAACACATAGAACATTTAAAGTGAAGCCAAAATGATTAAGAGTATTCCAGATTCTCATGGGTTCAACAATGAGAATGTTTACAACTTTCTTAGTGATTATGTCACCATGTGATCTACTATCGTTGATCCTTGTCTAGATGAAGGCATGGTGTGTTTAAGCCTCTTTCGTTTGGCTTGCAAAGATAAAGCTATAAGTTAGTTTCAAACCCTCATACCTATCAAAGGAAGTAGTTAGGAAGCCGGGCATGTATCAACTCAATGAATTTGCTAAGTGGTAGCTAAATATGCTTCCCTTAAGAAGCAAATGGAATTGAGAGAGTTTTCCCGTAAAAATATTGATGTTGCTCTTCCCCTAAAGCCCCCGATGTGTTCTTTTTGTGAAATCGAAGGACATATAACTAAGAATGCAATTAAATGGTTCTAGCCAAAGATGTGTTGTGCACGTAAATGTAGTCAAGGCAATATAATTCATATCAACAACATGAATAGTACAGTGGAAAAGGCTACTACAGTTTATAGCCTAGTTGCTTAAACTGGCGATCCAATCCATCTATACCGTCTAATTATTCAAACAGACCGGTTGGAAAGGGTCTTGCACATGATACTTATATTTCTCTTACTTTCCATAATGAACCATCCAACTCTTATGAGGATCACAAGGATAAAAATATGGAGAAACTTCTAGCACAAAATATTGTTGAAACGCAAGGCCTGTCAAGAACTATGAATGACAAACTTGGCGATCTCATAAGGATAATGAATGACCAAATTGGTGGTATCCAAAGGGCCATGAACGGTCTAGTTGGGTCCACATGGAACATGAATAAACAAATTGATGGTCTCATTAAGAGCATTCATGAATTAGTTCAAAATTTGGGAACACTGAATGGTGGTCGGTTGTAAGCACATCATGAGATACATCCTACAAAGTACGTTCACTTTATGGATGCTAACATATTGGGGAAAACCTCTACAAATCGTGGTAGCATAGTTACAGAGCTACAGAGTGGAAAAACAATCCCCAAAATAGGTGATGAACCTAACTACACAAAAAAAGAAAAAAAATGAGGTTGAAAATCTCGTTAGGATAAAATCTAATGTCGTCTGAACGAAAGTGGATTTCGATATGACAAAACCTATCTCGTCCAGATGGGATGCTGCTTTGTTTGGACCAAATCCTACTTGTTTGGACGGAATAGTTGGTGATAAAAATCCAACTT
>MKEJ01039125.1:0-21486 GCA_001753735.1 Embelia ribes
TTTTTTGTATTTTTTTTCATTTTTGTTTTGGTTTTTTTTTTTTTTTTTTTTTTCTTTTATTTTTTTTTTTTTTTTTTTTTTTCTGTTTGGTTGTGTGTCTCCATGGGAGCGGGGTTTAGGGAATTGACAGGGCGGTACAAGAAGATAGAAGGAGTACACAGTAGTTGTCTGCAGGGTCGCCTAACTAGTTATAAACAATCAAGTATATAAGTAAAACTCAAAACAGGATCTATATTTAAGTTTCTTTCCATCCAAAAATCAAAACAGTACGGCAACTGCAGACACCAATTTCACGTCAAACTGATCAAACAATGATTTCACATCAAACCTAATATACTCAGTGGACGTAGTCCCTTGATATCGTCAAACTCAACTGAATAATACTCAGGAGAAGGCCTAAAACGTTGTACTAAGAAGATGTATATGACATATGAAAGCCAGAGTGATAAGGGATTTATTCACAAAACATGATTTTAAAAAGATAATCCATGTAAGAAAGCAGAATCAGTCTCGCGGTTCAGATTATACTTAAAAAATAAGAGGCAGCACATGCTTACCATTTTTGCTAGAATAAATGTGTCCGGGAGGAAAGGTCATGAATCTCTCACAATCATCACTTAGGGCTTTCATTTCTGAAGCAAACCACACTGAACCTGCAGACACAGAGCTTAGCAGTTGTAAAAGAAAAATATTCCCGTGACGACTAATAAAGTGTTACCTAATTAAAATAACAGCCATATCAAATCACAAAGCGGAAGCACTGTTAGGACTAGAATATGATCATAACAAATGAAAAAACAATCAACCACAATAAATAACTTCCTACCATCAAGACCCCAGCCCATGTAAAGAGGGGTAATCCCAATAGCATCTCGAGCAGCAATATAACACTGATTGCGGGTATCAAGGAGAACAAACGAGAACATGCCATCCAACATTTCCACGAAATCTTCTCCATACTCTTCATACTGGCAAAAAAAAGAAATCAAGTTTAGCAAAAAAGAGAGATAACAAAGTATTCTAAATAATGAAATAAAAGCCACATGAAAGAAGCTCTGCAGCAATGGTCTACACAATAAATAAAAGATGCACATTACTTTACATATTCGAGCACAAAATCTAAGATTTTTTCAAATCAACACAAATAGGAGGCAAAATTGTGTTTCTTTGTCACTATTTCAGTATCTTGTGAAGAACTTACAACGTGTGCAATCACATCACAATCACTTCCAGTTTCGAAGGTATGGGACTTCAGCTCCTCTCTCAGCTGTTTATGGTTATATATCTCTCCATTGACCTAGAAAGGGAAGAGTGGAAGATTATCCTTAGATTGAAATGAAATTTTGAAAAAAATAATAGATCATAGAATTATCAAGATATATAGAAGGATTCTCTTTCAAAATATTAAAAACTACCAGTAAATCTAGTAAATAAATAGATAATGAAACCAACGTTGGTAGAGATGTCTGCCAAACATGACGAATTAATCAACAGACTCACATCTCACTCTTCTTTTGTGGAAAACACAAGAAAATAGAATTCAGGAACTACAATAAAGTGAAATCCACACATTGTACAACACATTCAATGTCGTTCGAACATTTTTATTTTAATTCATTTGAGAAAGCCTAATCTGAACATCTACGCATATTTGCCACCACACTTACCACTGACAGGGACCTCAAGAATCTCACTTTGCCAAATTCTTAGTATACAGCACAAAAGTAGGAAGCGGACTTTTATCGTTCTCTTGATCAACTCGACAATGTTGAGAAAAAATCATAATGAATAGCTATATGCTACTGAATGTTGATTCTTTTCTTTTTCTTTCTTTTTCCCAAAAGGAAAAAAAGAAGATTCTCTTATCCAGCCAATCACATCAATAAACCATGATGGTAAAGCTGGTTCGTACTTCATAAATCATCCTGTACTGTGAACTCTGACGTACAACTCAATTCGACACATGACTGGATTCAATTTCGACCGTCCTGTTCATTTTCTTTCAAGGATTTTCACAAAATATTTGAATAGCCTCTTTCACGTAGTCATTTATAATTACAAAGTTTCAATCAAGGAAGATTATACATAATTGCATAAACATAATATCCCTATTTCAATAAATGTCACCAAAACCGTGTATTCCACAATAATTGATTAAGAAAAAGTAGAATAAGAAAATTATCTACAATCACAGGCCAGATAATTCCAAGTTTAGGACGGTAGTGGTTAACATCAAGGGCATGGAACCGGGGAATCTGAGCTCCTACCACTTCACACGCATCACTGAAAAGGTATCACAAAACTGGGTTCAATCCACCAAATGGCAATCAAAACTTAGTTACAGAAAAGCTCTACCGTAACAACAACGCTCTTGTCCTCGTTATAAAGAGGCTGATCTCCAGAAGCAGGATCCATAATAGCTAAACGCTGATGAGCAAGGTAGCAGTCTTGATGACAATGCAATCCACTCCAATCAGGACCTCTATGGCGCAGCCTAAATATTCAAACATTGAAAGAAATGATTAAATTTATTGCAGACAATACAATTTGTTTTTCGAAGAGGAGTTCAATGGTTTAGCAACTCAACACCATTCTTTTTGCAGCTCATGAAGCAATCAAACTTACAATCTCAAAATTTTTCCATATTTGTTCAACATATCTTTTTGTATTGTTTATGCTTATGTAGGCTTATGTGGGACAAAATCAGATACTAGCAGTTCTAGAAAACAAAGATGCAGAAGATAAAAAGGCTTAGTATGTTAGCATCTTCTTCTGACATTGGAAAACTTTGATGAAGCATACGTCAAGTCGATTACAACATACTAAAACGGATAGGAATTTACTCATTAGGTAATATAAAAGGGATCATATAAGTTAAAAATGCCCAAATAGATTCAATTTAAATTTGCACCTAGAGATGAAAAGTATCACAATTATGCTAACTAGCAAGCAAAAGGATTGATAACTAGGAAAATAAGTGTATTTGAGGATAGATACACTAAATCTTATAGCAAAGACAATACCTATGGCACCATATTTAACAATTCATAATAAGAAATTAGTCTTTAACAAATAAATACAGAAAAATAGATTTGCAAATTGTTCTATAGTCACTGAGAAATTCAAATGTCAACCAAAGGCAAACGCAACACCTCTAATACAACAACAAAATTAGTCTTTACCAGATAAATAACTAGAGAATAATAAGTTAGCAAATCGTTCATTAATTAAAGGGCAAATGCCAATCAAAATGCAAACTCAACACCAATTAAAATTAACTCTTTATCAGATAACTACAGAAGATGGAACAAGTGAATTATGAGATAGTTCATCGGTCAAACGCAATCAAAATATGAACTCAACGCCTATAATACACAAGCATTCAATTATTATATTGTCATATAGAACATGGGTATCAGTAAACAAGGCTTGTGAATTCTGTTGGTTCCGTTAATAACCAAATCGAAATTAAATACCGAATAAACCAAAACTTTTTAGAAGTGAACGGATCTTGGGTTTTCACGGCTATTTCTGGGAAAATAATTTATTTTTCTTGGCAATTCACAGATGCATACATACAATCAGCGGAATTTACAAAGCTAACGAAATCATGCACTTCAAAGTACTTAAATTTCTCACCCAGTTCACAAATATGCAGAGACCATGCCAATGAGTTTGTTGGGGAGCTATAAGCCCCCATAATTTGAAAAAATCAATTCGATATCGAATTTCTTAGCATAAATTTTTTCTTTTTGCAGCTTTAGTATTCCCCCCCAAAAAATGACCTTTAGACCGTTTAAAAAATATGTCCCAATCTTGGATACGCCTCTGCTAATACATCCACAACATACACAATGTTCGCGTAGCTAATATATAAGGGAAATAGTGGCACAAATAAAAACAATAAATTGGACCAAATTAACATAAAAATGTGAAAAAAAAAAAAAGATATATACCGTCTGGACAGCTCGATAATTCTGGCGCGTTTGGAGAGAGAGTTATCCACACAACCCAACACTGCCAGTATTCCACACATCGTCTCTCTCTCTCTCTCTCTCTCTCTCTCTCTCTCTCTCTCTCTCTCTCCGTGTATCTCTGTATGTCGAGAGAGGCGCCTAAAGATGGATTGGCCGTTGGTTTCATCACAGCCGTCGGATGATGAGCCAGCGGTTTCCAAAGGTTTGGTTTAGTTTAAGATTTAATTAGGGTTTTAGGCGCATTCACATGTGCTTCTAAACACTATAGTATTTCTCTTTTTTTATTTATAACAAATGAGAAATTAAAAAAATAAATATCTCATAATAGTTTTTATATTTTTTTGAATTTTTAACAAAAGTAAAAAAATTTTACATTATATTTCGCATTTGCTAAATTTACTATTCACTATTTCTCTATTAAAAAAATAAAATTCAGCCAATCTTCAAAACAATGGTTAATATTAACGAAAATATTTGTTTATATTTTATTATAACATATATAATTATTTTAGTAATTTTTAACAAATTTTTTAGAAATACTAAGTGTGCATAATTTCTAAAATATGGATTTTCAGCACGAGAAATAGGCTCCTATAAAGTGAGTTGTAAAAATCAAATGAGAAAGACTTGTGTGAATGCTCTAAACTCATTGATAAGGCACATCAAAATCACTACTCATAATTATTGTGATAAAAGAGAATTATTAATAAATAAATAGCTAATCTAATGTTGCATCGATGAGAGTATAACAAATTGGGATAAAGGGGAGGTGGAAAAACATATACCAGAAACAAGAATAGAGTTGGTAGAGATCCGGATATAGAAAGCCTTCTCCGACGAGATTTCATCTCTAAAATATAGATACAATTAGCTTAGCTCTGCTCCTCAATAGATATGTTCACGCCGGTGAGGGTTGCACATGAAAACAGAGATACGAAGGGGACGTTTGTATTTTTTCAAATAAATATAAATATTAGTTTATGTACTAGTCCGTTAATTATTAGGAAAATAAAGTTCTTAATAGAGTATCAAAATAAGGGTAGACTATGATTTACGTCCTCGATTTTATTTTTTGTCATTTAAATTTTCTAGTTTCACTTTTTCTTGTTGATGTGAACAAATACTATAACTGAAGCTAACACTGTCGGTTAACACATAGCTAAGTAGATATTTGATAAGGAAAATTTGCATCTCTTAAGTAAGAAAATTCTACCTTTTTAAAATTTGCAGCAGAAATTCGATTCAAAAAAAATTATAATGTTGGAAACCTCACAAAAATAAATAAAATAATTAAGTTTTGGTTATTTTTATATAATGAAAGTATTATTTATATGTCATTAAAAATATTTTACTCAAAAATATATGACCATTTTTATTATTATTATTATTATTATTATTATTATTATTATTATTATTATTATTATTATTATATATATATATATTACCAACATTATTGTAGATTCATGTAGTATATATTTAATTAATAATAATATCGGCGTTTCTCATTTTTCTTGTATTTTTAAAGGTTGGTTTCATGTTTTCATTTTCCAAGATAATTCCAACTTCCGTTTTTTATTTCCTCAACTTTGGGTTAACATGAAAAAAAAATGAAGACTTTTTAAATAATTTAAAGTTAATTTTTTCAAAAATAAATATATATTTTATGCCAATTATTGATAATCAAAAATTTAAAAAAGATATAATTGTTAATATTAGCTAAAAATATGATTATAAAATTATATAAATATTATATAAATAAATTTATAATTCATATGCTCATATATTTGTATAGAAAGTATATTTTCATATAAAGAACTTAAAAAAAGAGTAATACTTAAATAAGTTTTAGAATATTTATAATATAAATTGGTGCATAAGAAAATATATACAAGTGGTAGGATCATGATTAATTTCATATGCAATTATTATTATTATTATGTGACTTTGTACTTAGGCATATTTGTAACTAAAATATAAGCATTTATAGTAAACAAAAATACAATTCAAGATTGTTTGTTTCTAAAAAAAATAATTTTTTTGTAGAAAAATGAAGGATATCTTTTAAAAAGTAGATTTATTTGAATTTTGATCATTTTTCCAATATAGCATTTTTGCAATTTATCATATGCACATTTCGCAAAGTAATAGTTATTTATATTCAATAAATATATACCATCTTAATGATTCATACTCGGCTCTTTTAGAATTAAAGCCCAATCTGTGAAAATATACAGTGATCTGAATTTGAATAGCTACTTAATAAATTGACCGAGTCTGAACAAAAAAAATTGTGTCGATATGGTGTCAAAATAACTGTTTTAATTCACATTATAAAGTCACTTAAAAAATAACTGTATTTCCAGATTTAATAAAAGATATTATAATAAAATGTTACTTCTATACTGAATTTGAAAGTGATTAATGACATCTTTAATATATGTGTCACATCCTAGACACTTGTTTACAGGTAGAGTAGCGATAATTAGTGGATACCAATCGAACGATTCTCACTCCTATTTATGTAAATTAATTAAGAGAATAAAATGTGTGTTTCTCCTAAGAGCATTAGACATGTCCTTCTTAATTAATTCCTCTATGCTATTTTCTAAAAATTTATTTCTACTACGGATACTCACATTTTAGATACCGGTGTTTTCATAAAACTTATAAAAAATTATTAAAATAATTATATACCATATAATAAAATACAATAATACTTATTTTCGAATCTCAATCTGAATTTTATAATTTTTGTCAAAAAATATTATTTTCATAAAGAAAGCGCAAATAATAGGTTTTCTTATTGAAATCTATTGTTATATTTTTGGAAGCTTTTTAAAAATTAGAAAAAAAAAAATAGAATCTCAACTTTGAAAGAATATCTAATCATTTGACTTCCAATACTGTAGCAAGCTAGTCGAGAATTTGGAAGAAAACATCCTGCGGCCATTACTCAAAGACCAGTTTGAGGTTCTCCCCCTAAGCATATATACATATACTCGGGTTCAGTCTGGTGGTACGTGGATCGTATGTATTATATTTTTTTGTATTATATTAATCTTAATTATTATATTATATAAAAGTATTTTGGATATTTTTTATATATAAAATCTTGTATTTTTTCTTTCTTTTTTCAATTATTTATGATTTTATTAAAGATTGGATTTGGTAAGATATATACTACGATAATATTTTTACAAAAAATTATTATCTATTTAGGTTAATTTTAGGTGTAAGAAAATCTTATTATGATAATATTTAAAAATGAAGGTTGATTTGGGGTAATATTAAAAAATTTATGGAGAATCTCACATTTGTAGTAATCAATTTATAAGAATATTTATTTTTTAAAAATATTTTGATACTTAAATATATTTTAATAATTTCTATAATGATAAGCTATAGCATAGTTATGCAGATATATATGTTAATAGCACGAGTTTCTGTGATGGTAATAGCAAGACAGGATTCAATGAAATTGGCCACGTAGAAGAAGAAGAGTGCGTAGTTTTGCTACACTTATGATGTTTTCTCATTAATTTCCAATTGAGCATTTCTTATTTGTTGAGGTCTACATAGATCATATTATAGTGAAGGATTAAAGATTGAGGTGTACATATTGTTGGTTAAATTTGCTTTTTATTTGTGATGATGAACCAATGATTTTATGATTTGAGGTAGTTAATGTTGGTTTCCGCCGTTTGTTAAATCATAAAGTTTTCATAAATAAATATATTATAGAAAATTAGAATTGAAAGTTTAATAGAGAAAGTAAATAAGGTGTACCATACATATGAAAAAAGTAAGTATTAATTTGTCGCCCAAAGTTGATACTAGAAAATCTCTATTTCACTGAATCTGGAATTGCAAATAATAAAACATATTCGGATGTAATTCCGGATGAGTACATGGTTTCATCATATCCCTTTAAATCCTATTTGCCCTCCACATTTGCTTATGACCTTAAATAGATAAAGAATTCCCAAAGTATAACCCTTCGATCTCATACTCGGAAGGAAGCCGCTATCCGAATATTTATCAAACTTTTTGCGGTATTTATATCTCTATAGACTCTCCAATATGAATACACAAAAATTGTAGAGATTATTTTGTATGTGTGTGTGTTTTATGGAAAAGTATACCATGAAAAAAATATAGTAAAATTAAGGTGATCAATCCTTTTTTATAGACAATGTGGTGTCTTATCGGGAAAGTGTGCAATCTTTTTTAAGTGTTACAATCTTTCTAAGTTGCAACATTTTCAATCCATAAGGGTGTGACTTTTCATTAAAAGTTGTACTATTTAACAATTATAACCTTTCATTCAAAATATACATTTTTAAATAAAATTCCAACAATCTCCCACATAAATGAAATGGTTGAAAATGCAATGTGAATTCTATTGCATTCGAGAGTACCACAGAAGCTTGTTGCATCGGAACAGGTAACTTTTGGCTTTGAACCTTTCGTAGTGAAGTACTATTGGATTTGTCAACCGGTGGACACAATGCCTTGAATCGTTCGATATTTTTGTATACCAAGACAATAATACTCATACAACGTATTTTTTATACCGCTAATAAGCCCTTTTATTGTGTCTATTTTGGCACTGGACATTCCTTGGTAGTTTATTCAAGTACTCCAAAGAACAAGCCCTAATATCATTCTCAACAAAATAGCCACACTTAAACTTGATATAGGTAATCTCTTATTAAGAGTATTCTCGTATACCCCACTCATAAAGACAAGATATACGATCGTTAAAATCAAAGGTTATCATTAACGAAGTCACTCATTCATCCTAAGAATGGGTAGGAAATTAATTTCCCGAGTGATTGTGGATGATCTTCCTTCACAATTCGGTTGTCCTGTTGAACTTAGTGCCATTTGACCTCTAGTACGACTAGGTTGGATTGCCATCATGTGGGTTTGATCATTTAGCGGGCTCAATCCTATTCCCCTTGATGATTCACATCTAATCCACATATAAGGCCTTAACATTGGATCCCCGAATGTTATCCTTTTCATAGTACAATATCAAAGGTCATTAGTGTTCTTGAGGAATTTTTTAACATGTTTCTCACTATTCATGATATTGTGTTATACATCTCATTAGACGGCAATTAAGTCGTATCCATACTTTAATCCTCACTAAATTGTGCTAATCTCTATTACTCATATATAATATAGACTTTTGTCAAATCGCAACTCTAGCCGATATATGATTGTGCTATTACATAGGTTTTGGTTTAGCCTTGCTAACATCCAAACCTATTAGTGAGCCACATTGTTAATATCACTTTAAGATGCTATCACAGTCTTGTCCAGTCCTATAAACTCCGACTTCATACTAGACATTGCTAACTTATTTTTGAGATTCCAATAAAGTTTTGCATATGCATATGTAAGATATATTCATTCTTAACACATTGCTCAAGAAGTGCCAAACTCTTCCATAATGATATTACTGATCATTTATTTTATACATAGTTTCTTTACTGAGCATGTACTTTGTGGACTTTAACTAATGATCAATTTACTAAGTCCCAATATGCGCATTTTATCTACACCGAGAATCATTTAGTTTGAATTTTCATCCAAATATAATTCTAGTACATGCCATTTTTCTTACCAGTATTTCATATACTAACTGGTTATGATACACATTTGTACTGATTTCAAAGTATCAGAAAAAATATTTCGTCTAGATTTTAAATCCTTATCTAAATGATATTGTGCAAGACTCTTCTTACACATCAAAACTAAATCCATATTGTTGAAAAGGTTTCACTTGCATTCTTATAGAATCAAGTTGTGTATCGTTGTCTCAATTTTATTATAAGGCTTATGACTTAAAATCGTATCACAATGTCTACACATTGGATGTGGACACTTTTAAAAAGTATATTCACAATATACCGGTATAGACTGTTATCAAGATGTATGCCAATATTACAATATCCAACTCAAATAGTATCTTTTGCATATATATAATGCTATATTTTCCAAATTGTTCTAGTTATTATAATTCTAGACATTCCATTAGGAACCCCCCTACATGGAAATATATTACTCTTTGTATGTTCACATTGCTAACTCATGCAATGGTAATAAGTTTCCATCCTTCTTACCACTATATAATGGCCAATCTAAAATATTGGAAAAATCACTACTATATTCATGGGTATTGACTTATCCATTTTTTTGGATATTCTTCTTGGAGACTCGTATTTTCCGATTAGACCGGAATTGATCAGTTATACCAATGCAAGAACATTTCACTAGTCTTGAATTTAGTATAGATACGTATAGATACTGGGATGCACAGCACAATTATGTAAGCCACAACTAGATATAGTTGCATCCTTCGTCAATTACTAGTAACATACATAACATATATGAAATAGTACTGATATACATGATACCCACCCTCCCCCACATTCTCAAGTAGTACTTTGAGATTTATTCGAAGTCAAGTTGACTGTTGGATGTGACCAACAAATCTCAAACTACCATCGTAGGGAGAGCAATCGTGACAGCGGTACCATTGACATTTTCAGCACTTTGATTTGCCATTTCTTAAATGCAACTAACACCACAATTAGATTGCGGTATTCCATAATTATAAATTCTGACTTATTCATAACCTCACCGGAAACAAGTTCAAAATTATATGATAGGAGAAAATTATCTAACAAAGAATTATTAAAATAATATACAATAATTTCCTTAGGACTATAAACCGTCGCTGTCCAACAAAGAACAATTATATATTAATGTTTTCCTTTAGAATTTTGGATCAACGATGCAACCAAATTAAAAATTTTCCTTGATTGAATTGCAACTTTTCTATTAATAATGGTTTCACGAACAAAAGGACAAGAAAACTAAAACCAAATATTAAAATTTTAAGTTTTTTGTCCTACTGGATGCCAGATAGCAATTAAAAGGGGAAGAAAATTTTTCCACTAAGTTTCAAACAAAATTTCAGTTTCAATATAAAGTGTTAGGATTATACTAAGAAATATGCTTATTTTGAATTATAGATATGCTTAATGAGAATATGTATGAGCAATATTTACTTAACATTATGTTTTAATGAATAAATATGTATTTCATATTCTATATTGTAGATGATCTAGTGTATGGAGCACGGCTTATGCAAAAAATATTAGATTATTGGTTCTTATAGAATAGAAGTTTTATATTGTTAACATTCAACATATATTTACAATTTTAGATGAAAAGGGATACACCATCGATAAATTGCAGCACATAGTTTTAGTAGGTCTGTGTTGACTACAAAAAACGATACAGTTCTAACTCCTTATACTAGTATACTTTATGTGTATTAAACAAGTCTGTGTTGAGATAATTATTTTAGTACTGATTATATGAGAAATTAATGCCTGGTGGTTATGGAAATTATTTATGCTCTTAATCCTTAAATTATTATTTAGACATACGTGGATAATGTTTGTTATTTTCATTCATAGAAGAGTGAGATTTATTATGAATCAATAAAATTGGTGAGTTGAATGATAACATTTTTCATACAGTTTTTATTAATAATTGATGGAATGCACGTCTGTGAATAGGGATTAATGATACCCCCTTAAGCAAGGTTATAAGTTTTGATAGTATCAAAGCTTGCATGTGGATTTTGTAATCCAATACATTAAATAAATTAAAGGGAAAGGCTCAAGCAAATTTAATTTACCAATTAAATTAGATAATAAAAAATTCTACTTAATTAGCGAATATTTGTAATCTTAATGTGAGAATTTTTAATAAACACTAATAACATGGAAACCGAATTATAAATTCATAATATGGGGATGGAGAGTTCAGTTAGAATCATATTGTAGTATTTGTGATTTATGTGGATAAGAATTATCTAAGTAGATAATATTAAATTCAAATCCAAACATGATAACTCTTCAAATATTTTGCTATTAGGTCCTTGTTGTAACCTATTTAAGCACTAATAACATGGAAACCGAATTATAAATTCATAATATGGGGATGAAGATTATGGTATTTATTGTGATTTATGTGGATAAGAATTATCTAAGTAGATAATATGGAATTCAAATCTACACAGGATAACTCTTCAAATATTTTGCTATTAGGTCCTTCTTGTAACCTATTTAAACACGTTCCATTTTCCATAGACGTAGAGAGTTCACCCTCTCTTCCAGAACAGAGAGCAAGGTGTTAAATAGGAATACAACAGAAGATTGGAGGCTGCGCAACTTCCATTCTTATTGGTGATTGGAGGCTGTGCAACTTCCATTCTTGTTGGTGTTCACGAGATTTTTATACACAGATAGTATGCATATATGCTATTACAGAATCTGTAAATATTTTATTTTTTCTGTTACACTCCAACAGTAATCGTAACCTAAATAGTAACCATCATAGGCAATCATAATCGTAACCATAACCAATCTCACAGGTATGGTAATCTTAACCGTAACCTTAAATCACAACCGCAACTATTAAGGGTAATAGCAACCATAATTGTTACTGAAAACTAAACCGTAACTGCGATTTCCAAACTAGTTTATTTGCGCCAGTGATAAAACAGTTTTGAAAACGTTTTCACTAAAAATCAGTCACTAAACCGCTTAAATAACTTACACAAAAGTTTACGTGAACTTCCCAGAAAAATTAAAATAAACTATAATAATCAAGTTTCAAGATTTTAGCAACTTCCAGAAAGTCAGAGTACCACTTTGAACTTTGATATCAAATTAAACTACGCTGCTGAAAAATTAAATGTTGTTACAAATTATAAGTGATATTCAAAAAACACCAGGATTTTTTTTTTCTTTCTTTTTAAGAATCGATTTGAGTATCCAATCAACTTTCAGTTTTTAGATAGAAACAATATTCTGGACGCCAAATGCATATTACGCCAGAAACAATAAGTAAAATAGGATTTAAGATTGATAGTATTCGCGGTGGGTTAAATCATAAAATTTTTATAAATAAATATATTCTTGAAAATTTAATAGAAAGTAAATAAGGCATAGTGTACATATAGAAAACGCAAGTATTAATTTGTCGCCCAAAGTTGATAAGGGAAAATCATCATTTCACAGAATTTGATACTGCAAATAAAAAAACATATTTGGATGTAATCCCGGACGAATTCACCGTATGCTTTTAAAATCCTATTTGACCGCTACATTTGATTTTGACCTTAAATGGATAAAGTATTCCCAAGATACAACGTTCGATCTCATACTCGGAAGGAAGTCGCTATCCGAGTATCTGTCAGATCTTTAGCAGTATTGGTACCTCTAAAAACTCTAACATGAATGCATAAAATTTGTAGAGAATTATTTTTTGTGTTTCATGGAAAAATATGCCATGAAAAAAATATAGTAAAATTGGGGTGACCAATCATTTTTTATAAATAAGTGGTGTCTTATCGTGAAATTGTGCAATCTTTTGTAAGTGTTGCAATCTTTCCAAAGTTGTAACCTTTTCCATTGATAAGTGTGTGAATTTTCATGAAAAGTTATATCATTTAACAATTACAGTAATTCATTCTAAATATAAATTTTCAAATAAATTCTGACAGTCAAAAGAATTTCGATCTAGCGTAAAATCTAAATCTCAATTTTTATGAGAACAGAAAATCTTGATTTTCACCCCTAGCTTTTACAAATCTTTGTTTCCTAATTAATTTAGCTACTTCTTAGCTAACTATGTTAGAATCTTACTATTAACTTGTGTAGTTATTAAGTAAAAGAGAGGAACCAAGAAGTGAAGAGAAACAGATGGGAACTTAATTCAATCCAGAGCCTGAAAATAGTCTGCAAATTCTTTTTCGGCTTTAAGTTATTGCGGTGGAAACACACGTACACGGAGCGAGGCCGATAATTAGCAATAATAGAATCGGTTAACATAGACATTTTATCAAAACGAAACGGTTCCAACTCAACCAAATATCCCACAAAATGAAAAGCGGGTTTAACCAAGCTACAAAACATGATGAATTGAAATATAAGTTACCCCAAGAGCAAAAGGCAAAAACGAGACGACATTACTGCAACGACGTCAATGATGTAAATATATTCACAATTACAATGGAACGCGGTGGGAAAATGTCATTTATTAATGTTATTATGTTTGGAAGCAACTGTAGTATCACGAAGCAGGAAGTCGATATATGACAAAAACGAATGCTTACATACAATCAAACACAAGCCCGACGGTAACCGTATCTAATTACACCCCAATTTCTAATGGCTAATTTCTTCATTTTACGGAACAATCCACTTTATTATTCTCATGATGTCTACAAAAATTTATGGGGAAAAAAAACTATATATATAGTACTAAAATGGTAAGAGAACCCTCTCAACAAATGTGGTAAATCCCCACTTGAGGGTGTTGATTTGCCGAACATCAGTTGCACCTAGGGTGAGACCTCGGTTGTATAGCCGGAGGGTGGTGACCGTTCTTACTGCGAGTACGACGTGGCTTCTTCCCATACTCCGTCATGTTTTCAGTTGCCGCGTATAAAATCTCGAGAGTCACAACCACTTCTTTCATGGCGGGCCTACCTTTTTGTTCAGGTGCAAGACATTTTAGCGCAAGCTGAGCGATTTCGGATGCGGCTCTCGAGGGGTATCTCCCCTCCAACCGGGAATCCATTATCGTCTTTAATTTTCTCCTGTCGCTTAAGTAAGGTTTGATCCAGTCGACTAAGTTCTCTTTTCCACTTGCACGAGTGGGGTCCACGGCACGTAAGGCTGTCAACATCTCAACCATTACCATTCCGAACCCGTATACATCGCTCTTCACATATAAATGCCCTGTTTAAGGCAAAAAATGTTAGCTTTTTGAAAACAAGAGTTATTTTGCTATTGATTTTTGTAGAGATTAAAACAGCTGATAGTGTTTGGTAAAGGAAAAGGTGCCTAGTTTTCTGACATCTGCTTCTGCTTTCTTGTGATGCTTTTAAAAGCACGTCGGAGTTACTTTTAAAAGTTGTTCTTTCATTAATTGTAAAATGCACTAAAAATTCCCAGATACATTCCCTAAACATGTCCATTCTAGTATTTTTGCAATAAAAAGTTCACTTTAGCACAATGTTACCAAACAACGTATTAATTCTCAAAGAAACTTTTATATTTACCAAACAAGCAAACACTAGAATGACACTGGCTTTTACATTCAACTTTTCAAAGCAATTTTGAAAAAGCACGGTTACCCCAAGCTTCTTTGTTCCTCCGAATATTACAGAAAGAAACCTTAAGCTAGAGAAATTACTTATAGAACTTTTACCTGTTGAAACATATTCTGGAGCAGCATAACCGGAAGTTCCCATTACACGTGTCGTCACGTGTGACTTACTGGCCGAAGCGAATTTTGCCAAGCCAAAGTCTGAGATCTTGGCATTGTAGAACTGTAAAAGATGAAGAAAAAAGCAAGTTAAATAACTATTCTGAATCTTATATAAAATAGAAGTACTCAACTCGCGGTGTTTTCAAACTCACTCCATCGAGCAATATATTTGACGCTTTGAAATCTCGATAAATCACTTGCTTTTCTGATGTGTGCAAAAAGGTCAAGCCTCGAGCTGCATCTATAAGTATTTTAATTCGAATGTCCCACGGAAGTGACTGAACTGCCGCACCCCCTGCAATAACAAAAACCACAATTTCTAATATGAGTGCATATCATAGAAAGCAAAACTGTTTTTGCGAAAATTCCAAGGTTAGATCTGCTATTGCTTTTGCTTTTATACCAACATCACCGTTTTTAAGCGCTTGTTTGACTATAAAATGCGGCGTTTCAAAGGTGTGAAGAAAGTGGGCTGACCACACTTAAATTTTCTCATTTGTCAAGCAATAATATCAGCTGAAAAGCTAAGCACCCAAATGCTTGCTATAAGCTAAAAGCACATTTAAGCCCACGCCAAACAAGCAATAAACAATTTTGAAATTATGTTGTTAAAAAAGAAGGAAAGGAGAAACTATTCAAATCCAAATTTTAAATTGAAAGGAACAAAACTGATAGCAGAAATAAAACTAGATC
Organism: Embelia ribes; assembly: GCA_001753735.1. Lineage (NCBI taxonomy): Eukaryota > Viridiplantae > Streptophyta > Magnoliopsida > Ericales > Primulaceae > Embelia > Embelia ribes. The sequence continues at coordinate 16,035 of MKEJ01039125.1, forward strand.
AGGCCTTAGTGGCCAGTTTAGGAAAAGAAGAAACCTGAAAGAAAGCAACAGCAAACAGACTCTTAACACTTGCGAATTAACAAAAATTTTGATATGTATGCTACTCGTGTGTATGCGTGTGTGTGTGTATGTATGTATAGGTATATTGGCTCTTACTCCCGAACAGGTGGTTTTCCAAGCTTCCCTTCTGCATAAACTCGTAAACGAGTAGTAGCTCTTGGTTTTCCCAACAGTATCCCAATAGCTTTACGAGGTTAGGATGTGATAGCCTTCCCAAGAAATGGATCTCCGACTAAACATTCGTAAAAGTGGATATAGATAAGGAACCATCTCAAGATTATAATCAAAATAATTTCTCTTAAAGGGTATAGTAATTATATCAACAAGCATCTACATTATGCAGAAGTAGCATTAAAAAAGTCATTAACAAAAGCATCTTTTCCTATTCTCGAACATACCGTGACTAAGAAGTAATTGAAGGTTTCAACAGAACACATAAGTGCAGGTTTCGTATGTTTTTAAGACCCAAAAGATATGCTTTTTGAACTCAAAAAGAGGAAAAACAAAATAGTTCAGCTTTTCGTCATTTTCTTATGAGATAAATAAATTAAGACATTTGTGAAAACCCACGGCCTTGAAACGCTGTCTTCGGAATGCTACTACCAGTGCTAGACATGAGATACAACCCAAATACTACTCGAGTTGCAAGAAACTCTATTTCATAAATAACAAAGGCTTTGTTTAGTTGCAGTTTTTAAGTAAATAAATTATCTTATTTATGTAGGAAAAAAAAACTAGATGCATCCAACTTATTCAGACTAAAACAACAAATAAGCACATCTTAAAAACTGAGCAAACAAACACTATCTAAATTTTAGGTAAAAAAGCTAAAAAGATGGCATTTATAAGTTGCAACCAAACAAGGCGAAAGTTACGTTAAACAATCACTCACAATTGACTGATCTTTGCTGTTTAGTTTCAAAGTCAACTTTAAAAAAAGTTTGTAACCTTTTCCAGTGGAAGGGGTAATTGGCATCAAATGTGTAGGAAAATAGTTTACTTTTCGGCTTGTATGGTGCTCAATATTAAGGCTCGGTTTGTTATATTCACTCAAGTATCTTCATGACTTACCGTTCTAAATACGGATTTTGAGTTACACAATTTACAAGAAAGTACTTTACAAAGGAACAGGAACCAAAGTATATCTACGAACTAATTTCGATTCATAAGTTACCTGCCATTCTTCGAATCCTTGCAAGCTCTCGGAGTTCAATTTCTTTACAGCAATAACCGATCCACTACCCGTTTTCGACGTGGTTCTTTCATCGAGCCAGCCCTTGTAAACTGTCCCAAAGCCGCCTTCTCCTAAGATGGCATCTCCTCTGAAGTTTCTAGTAGAGTTTTTAAGTTCCATAAAAGTGAACACGCGAAGATTAGAGGTGGGCAAGATTTGCCCTGTTGGACACGGCTCGTCGCTTCCACTAGCTACTGAGAACCGGCTGTTTGCGGAATTGCTGCTTACATTTGAAGATGAAATGTTGCTGATTGTCTCAGATATACCCACTGTCATATCCAATTTTAACCACTTTAGTTTTATCATCAAAACTGTAATTTCAACTTATTTCCAAAAATCAGAAAGTAAAATCACAGTGCTAGTTTTGCTACAGCTTTTAAGAAAAAATAAATAAATATAAAATCCGCTTAAAACCTTCTAGCTACTTTCGCCAAGAAAGAAGGAAAGCACTTCGGTTTCCACAACCGATCATAAGCTAAAAGATTGGGCTTGAAAGCCACTATCAAACGAGCTTAGCATCTGTCAAAGCCGAAGTTGAGGACTTATATAGGGCTTATTTATTTGCAGTTTATAAGCTATACATTTTCAGTTTTTTAGCTCAAAAGTTATACAGTGTTTAGTTACTAAACTTTTTAAATTGATCTTATTGTTTGTTTTGTCTAAATAAGCTGAAAGTTTTAAGTTGAATGTATCCAATTTTTTTCTTAGTAAAAAATAATCTACAACCAAACAAACCCATGGTAATTCACAATAAATCTAACATAGATGAAACCAATCTGGATGTAACATTACAGATACATGTATGCAGTGGCAGACCTTTGTCAAATCTTTTTTTATGAAGAACATAATTGAAAAAATTATATTTTAAATAAATTTTGAAAAAAAAAAACGGAGATCCGCCCGTGATCATAAGCTTAGCCATAGTCTGCAACTAATGAGTAGATTAAAAAATTATAAAAACAAGAACATAATTTGGAAAAATAATTAGAAATTAGCAAAAGTCAGCAAACAAAATTGAACAAAATTGTAGTCAAACGGGACTTTGTGCTATTCTCCCTAACTATACCAAACTCAAACAAAGAGGAATCAATTGAAATCTAACTACCAAATGAAGAAAATCAAATAAGAAAAATCAAACATAAAACTGATCATTTATCATGTGTAAAAAGTATATTTGTGGTTATATCCTATACGTTATGGTCGTTCTAGTTTCAAGCGAGACACAATTGTTTGCATAGTTTCTATACATGATTCTTTAGCTTACACAAGAATGAATCACACAGGGAGTGTTTGGTTGCAACTTCTACGCTTAAGCTTTTCTGCTTTTTGTCTTACAAGTTAGACTACATCTGCATGCTTAGCTTTTAGGTGAAGCTTTTTAACTATTATGACCTCAATATGTTACAAGTCTTAAATTGCAACTTTTCTCATACCAAAAAAAGATTACCTTATTTGCTTTTAAGCTGCAAATAATAATAATAATAAAAAAAAAAACCAAGATTATAAATTTTAATTTCTGGGTACCTGATAAGCTAAGCTGCCCGGTGGAGCTTGGGTTTTGCTTACTTTGCTTAATGGGAGGAGAACCAAAGCAATTCCCCATCTCTCTCTCTCTCTCTCTCTCTCTCTCTCTCTAGTTCCGGAAAGGAACCAAACCTTTCCCTCCTTTTGGCGTGAAGAAGCAAGCCAACAGAAGGGAAGAAAAAATGTCAATATGCAACTATGGTCTTCTTCTCCTTCTCTTCATCTACTATTTTAAATTTCGGTTGACTAATAATACCATATTGTATTACTATTATATTCATATGGGGCTACAAATAAAATATCATATACTTCATCGATGCAATTGTTGGGAAATTACAACTTTGTAGTTAGTGTCAGTTTACCCCCACTTAATTATAAAGTTACACTTTGAACCTTAAATCATTCCCAACAGAATGTCTGAATACCCTACTTCTAAAACCTTAAATTTGGACCGGGGAGCCACGTGGCAGAGGTGCTCGGCAGCCCCAGCCAAGCGTATACGGGTTGAATCAATAGCTGAGATTAAATAAAAATTTTTTTATTTTTTTTTTGAATCCATATATTTAATTTTAGCCGTTGATTTGAAAATCAGTTGTCCAGATGCATCAGGCAGGAACTACCTAGCACCACTGCAAGCACACCCCCATCCTTTAAATTTTGCTTTCCCCCTCTTTATAGGAATACCAATTTTAAACTTTACTTATATTAGTACATTGGAGTTTGAAAGTGGAGGAGGGAGGAATCGAACCCATTACCTTCTGACTATGTATATAATACGTATTGTTAACCCCAAAATTGTTCAAATATATTTCGATGCTAACAAAAATAGATAATTAATTTTATTGGTGCTCTATCTTATGTGCTAATTATTTTTGTGGAGTATCATATTTCTTTGAAACAGTTTTGAGTGGGAAAATTAAAAGGAAACATCAACTGAAGCAGCCAACAGCCAACTGTCAGAGGCTCCACAACCGACTGACGGTCTGTCAGCCGACAGTCACAGCTTGATAGCTGATGGACGCATGTCAGATGACGAACACAAGACTAACAATTGATGGTCGTGTGATCATAAATTGAATTTGATAATTCATTGCCATCTTTCAAGAATTGCTTCCATAACTTGAGTTGTCCTTGAACACTATAAATAGAGGCATTGAGAAGATGTTCAAATCATTCAAGCAATAAGCTATCTATCTACTTCTATCTGTCTTTATTCTCCATACTTTTCTAACCTCTAAAAAGTCTTGTATTTTTCACTTTTACATATACAATTTTAGGCTATCTTGACTCTTGATAAAAATTTAAAGTTGTATCTTGAAGTTTTTAATTTCTAACTTGAGAGGTTGTCCCAAACAACAAAAGACTGGTGTTTAGGAAGCTAGCATTTGGTGAGGAATCGATCCGAAATTTTAGTGAGGAGTTGATCCGAAATTCAATTTTTTTTTATTTTGCACGTTTATCTATTTGTTTCCCTATATATAGACATGTTTCCTTTCATTTTTAATTCATTTTTTTAACACCTACCTACACTTATATCTTCTTCCATCACTCCTAATCCCTCGTAAATCATAAACCATGTCTAGAACCAAAACACCTGGTCACTATCTTAATACATCGGAACAAATCCATCTAGCATAAATTGAGTGCATGCTAGTAGGTTGTGTCCCAACCTACACAAGATGTTCCATCAGAATCCCCAGCGCAACACTTTTCCGAAAAAGAAATTGATCTGGATGACGAAAAAAAGGATGAATAAGAAGGGGATGATAATGGTGGTGATAACGACGACAATAGTGATGACGATAATAACGACGGTACTAACAATACTTTCAACTTTATTTCTCTTATACTCAAACTACGCTATCAAGTCGAATACCTTTTTTGCGAAGTTATTCCGGGTACTTGGGTTGATGCTAGATCTTTTGATAAATATAAAAGTACCCTTGTTTGGATAAATTTTTTTAAATATAAGGTTGGAATGATTTTATTAAATTGCTGGAAAATATTTGCCTTGATCTTTTGAAAAAGTTTTATGCGAACTTGACTGTCACGAAAGACTTCAATAACACACATATTATGGGTTTACGGTCACATGTTAAGGGTAAAGTTTTCAAATAAAATGCAAAGGACTTGGCAAAAAAATTTGGTTCAAAATATCATTCTCAAAATGGTTTATTTTATCGCGAAGGTGTTAAATCTTGGGAATACCTTGCTGATGCTTCCCATGTAGAGATTGGACAAAATCATTTTAAACCCAGTGTGCAAATTCCCGACACAAAATTTCTAGAAACTAGCCACCTAAACTTTCAAGAAAATTTAGTACAAATGCTTATTGTCAAAAGCATTTCTCCCCAAAATAGTGGTAAAGATAACATGTTAAACCTCATCGATTTTCTTATTTATGCCCACAAACCTTAAATGCCAATCAACATTATTTCCGTGATTTTTAATTTTATGGAAAGCTAACCAAAATACAATAAACTACCCTACGAATAGCCTTTACACGTCTTTTTCGCAACGCTATTATTGAGTTTATGGGGGAGGATATGTTGATGCCAATTGGGCAAGGTTTTTTGATAAGAATACTTAATTAGGTGCGGATAACTTAAGATACCCCAAAGAAAGAATGGAGTT